>VZRF01009671.1:296831-317836 GCA_013396875.1 Vireo altiloquus
AGAGGAGAGGAGAGGAGAGGAGAGGAGAGGAATGTGCTCTGACCCTGTGACAGGCAGATACACACAGGTACATGGAGCAGTTTGGCTGCAAGTTTTCTCCAGCAAGAGCAGAAATACTTGCAATGACCAGGTTTTAGGTCTCCAGGCTCAGCAACTTGCAACTGGGGATAGAGTGTTTCTCTTTTCAGTTGAGCCATTCTGCTGAGCTGCCAAGAGCAATGAACTTCCTAAGTTCGTGCCAGTTCATGCTCTGGAGATATTTCCAGATATTGAACCAGGTTGGGTTCCAGTCTAAAAATAATCCAAATACAATCCCTACACCAAAACTACAGAGGTTTCAATTCAGTACAGACCCTCTGTAATTCCTTGCTGGGAAAAAAACCTGACTGCTGAATTTTAATCTAACATAGGAAAAGTTTCTACTTCTTTTCACAAGTTTAAATGGGAAGGAGTTGATACTTATTTTTGAAAAACATTAGTCCGATGCTTCTTTTGCCTTAGTAATTTTGAAAACTGGAAAATGGACAACATATCAAACCTGTCCTATTTACAATGAAGAAATTTAGTTATTTCTTCAAAAGCCCATTTGAACTCTCAGTTATTTCTTGATGGTTGGTCTGGAAATGTTATTTCTCTAACATGTCACAGTAGACTGGGAAACACTTTCCTTATCCAGATGTATTTCTTCACGGTTTTTGAATTGATGCTGATAACCTGTACATACAGATGTCACAGATGTTAAGATTCAGTCAAGAAAAATTTGAAAAATGCTTCTCTAGGGCATGGTGGTATTTTTTTAGATTAATATATATTCTTTAGCTTGTGTTATGAATGAGTTTATTTTAATAAAAGTGAGGCTAGTACACTTGCCTCATATGCAATGTCTCTTGAGACATGAGTGGGATAATGCTTTGTAAAAAAAAAACAGCCAAGAAATAATCCTAAATTTTGAGAACTAATTTTAAACTGAAATGCAGAAACAAAGAGTGGTCTCATATATACAAGATGACTTTCATTTTCCTGTCTGAAATTGCTAAGCGTCTGCAATGGGAGTAATAGGAGAGAATTTCTAAGAAGGTTAGCTTAGATCCTTTTTCAAATACAGCCGTAGTCCAACAGAGAAAATTCAGCTGAAAGGTTTTTCCTGCTTCTTTTTTGTTTGTATGTTTGGTTTTTTGTTCTGATAAATCATTATTTTTATATTTCTATGTCTCTATTCTGTGATCCTCATGCATACAGATGTATTTCTGGAGTGTGGGATAGTACACTTCAGCAAATAAGACCCTCAAGGAAAAATTTGGCAATTACTCATGGTCAGGGTGGAATAAAGTGATTGAAAAGATTTAAATGTATTCAGGAACCTCAAGACATGATGTAAAAATTACTTTATTCAATTCTTGTAGTCAACAAGGACAAAACAAATAATGGATGTACAATACAAAAGAGAAAATATGTGTTATAAAAATGACATATTAAATGACAATCATAACAGTGACAATATATAAAATAACAATGACAACAGCAAAACTAGAGGCTACAAAAGTAATGGAACAAGCTGCCAATGAACATTGTGCTGTTATTAACACCTGTGATGTTATGTTGCAGACTAAATTTTGTCCTTATTGTCCTGATTCTGATATTTTACAAAGATGACCTCAGTGAGTTTTAATGTGTTGTCTGAGCCTCTTTCCTCTTCCTGTCTTCTGTATATTCACTTGGTTTATACTCAAGGGCTTTTAATCTCCCAGCATCCTGAGGAGACAACCTGCACTACTTCACTTATCCTGAACTAGGTGATTCTCTAAGCTTCTTTAGAAACTATAAGGTTTGGAGTTATAATGAATTATATCTGTTAGTATACAATGCAAATGCCCTAGGATATAGGGCAGGAATTAATTTTAAAATGTTTGCACTCTAAAATACCTTTAAGCAAGGGACCTGTTTTTTCCAGACTAAAATGCAATGTTTTAAACTACTCTTTTTTTATAGTGGTATGACTGAAATGCTAGTTTAATGTTTCGGCCTATAAAGAAAAGCAATAACATAAAGTAGGGCAATATTACAGCCTAATTAAACATTTCTAAAACATAACTTTTGATGACAGTAGTTCTACCTATCAAGAACTATGCTCTGTCAGCTGTAGTATCATACAGCTTAGTTCATATTGGTCTATGAAGAGAAAAACTCTGGTGAAGTAACTTATGAGCTGAATGTTCCATTGAGAAATGTTTTATTTAAATAGCTTCTCTTCTTAAAACTGTGGCTTAATTAACTTGATTTTCCGTTTGCCTTTCAAGAGGTCAAGCTTGACATTTGAAGAGTTAGTGTTAACTACTGTCCTTCTAGAGGTTGATTAATGTTCACAAAGCCATTTGAAGATGCTTGGCACTTAGTGTGTTACGGTGATGTTCTTGAATAAAAACACTAACAAGCACTGAGGTTCAGCATTTCCTGAGCAGCTTGCACCCTGCCACATCACTGTTTTCCCGTTTTGTGAGTAGCAATTACTCAGTTTGGTCTGTGTTAAAAAGAATATGTTTCAGCAGTTTTATTTTTGTTCTGACTGACTTTGGGACTCTAGCCCAGAGAGCTAAAAACATAATTTACAGATTAGGAAAATTTGTAGGGGGAGAAAATAATTTAGCTGGTTGCAGTTAGATGTTAGGTGCAGTTTTCACTGTGAGTTAATAACCTTTGTCTCAGTGAGTCCATCTGGGTTCCAGAAAGGATTTGGAAGTGGGAAGATTTGCCCACAGATTTCCCCACAGATCACCATGTTGTCACGGCCATGCTCAGAGCTGCTGGTTGCCTGTGGCAGACCAAGAATGGAATACAGAGTGGGCTGTAGACATGCTAAGGAGCGTTCCCAGCCTGGGGCCTTATTGCACAGGATTTTGCCTGTGCAGAGCTGTATCCAGTGGCCAGTTTCTTCTTTCTCACATTTTATTTTCACATCGCGGAGGGGGGAAGATGTTGTTTGTCAATTTAGTGCATGCATATATAAAAACATATTTTAAAGGAGGTACAGTTTGTTGAGATGCAGAAGGGGAGGGAGGAGAGGTGTCACTGCTAAGGTGGGTTGGCCTGCGTGGAGCTGTAATAGTGGTGGCACCACACATATTTTCAAAGAAGTCAAGGACAGATACCAGGTGTGCATCTCCTGATTCTGGAGCAATCAATGTAATTTCAACATAGCTTAGAACAAATCTGAGATGAAAGATGAGGTGCTGTTGCTCTAGGATGTGTGATACTCACCTTCAGTGAGTGAGTATCACTCAGTTCACCTGAGGAGGTGAACTCCTCACCTTAATCACAGTCTTTTTTTTATTGATATTGATGTAATTTCCTCTTGTGTTTCAGTCTGTTACCTTGTTTGGAATTTTGAGTATTTCTGGGATTGATTTAAAGCAAGTGGTTGAATTTAGAGTGCTTTTGTCCTGTTCCATTTTCTGTGATGGCAGAGGAGCTGGGTGAGTTTAGCTCACTTTCTAGGAAACTGGACCTTTGTCCCCACAGCTTTTACATTTTATAAGCTGGCCTGACTGATTAGGCAGAGGTTTCAGGCAGCCAGCCTGTTTCATTACCCACCATGGGGCACTGAAGGCAGTCTAACAGCCTGTCATGAAAGTGCAGCAGGGAAGGCATCTCATATACAGGCACCTCTGATGTGAGTACAGATGGTTTGTGCCAGGTCTGCTTGGGTAATTCAGTTGTAGCCTTTCTTTCTAATAGAGGAATACCTTGGTACCAGGAATAAGATGATTTTCCTTCCTGACTTGACTGTTGATTTGTTGGCTTCTCCATCTGCTCATTTGGTTTTTTTCCTTGTAGTTATCTTTCTGTTGCTCGCTTGGAAGATCAAATACCCCTCAAAAATATGTTCTTTACTTGAGTTATCTTACACAAGTTTCTTTGCAGTATAGTTTTGAAGATCTGATTTTAATGAGGAGGTCCATGTATGGGAACAGGGAATGGGAGCTGCTTAGGTAGCAAGAGGGAGCCTAAAAAAAACCACAGGCTTCCCAGGTTAATGTTTGCAGTGTTTTTCCTGCAGGTTTTCATAGGCTCATTTAGGTTTTGCTTAAGGGTGGAGCCTTAGCCAGCCTACTTAAAGCAGAATTAATTCTCAGTGACAGTTCCTCCTCTCTTGTGAATCAAAACAGCATGGTCTGTATTTCAAATAGTAACCAGAGTATATTCTGGATGAAGTATCTCACAGAAAGTCTTTGGAGAGGCCTGAGTTATAACCTGTAATACAGTCTGCGTAACTTCCTAATAGAGAAAGTGAGTAATTAGAGCTAAGTCTTTGCTTTTTAGCAAGAATTCCTTTAGGAGGAGAAGCAATAAGCTGGTGCTCTCTAAACCAGTCAGAGTAAGGCATGAAAAGTCAGCAATTTTGCCATGAAAGGCAGTTTCTCATTGTAATGCTTGTGGGAGGTGACATCAAGGAGATGTATGAGCAGAGCCAGAGCAAGTGCCCACTTCTTCTGCACCCAGGAACTTCTGACCCCAGCCCTCAGAGTTCTGTGTCTGAGGTGCCGCCACAGTTATTAGAAAATGCACCAGAATGTAGCATTTAGCCATAAACTTTGCCAAAGGGTACTGCAGAGCTAAAAAAGGTGGTTGCATAGGGTAAGTGATTGCCTTTACACTGCTCTTTATAAATGCTGGATGTATATACCTCCGCCATTGCCACTGGCATTCTTCCTGATTTGTCTGAAGAGGAGATTAAGTCTAGTTTCTCTGAGGGCTTAGGAGAGAAAGGGTGCAACAGGTAAAGGAACAGGGTATCAACATGGAACAGATGTGAGAATGTGCTTCCCTTCGTATGTCTGAGCTTAGCTGGCCTTCTGTCAGTGCCGCTACCTGTGTCTGCTGGACTTCAAGTAGACAATCTGTGGGCCTAGAAATTGTCAGAAATGCTTTTTTATATGGTGGTTTGGTTGGTATTTTTTAAGCTTTCATGTAGCCATCGTTGCCTTGTGTGCTTTGCAAGATGTCAGGAACCTGATAGGGACCTGACAGAGAAGCAGTGTTAACATTTGTAAGAAGGTTTTGTATAATATGTTTATTTGTTAAACAACCTTCTGTAGATTTTTCTTGATATGTCTACTTCCTTCTTAATCTTTATGTTTGCTAGAAGTGGCCCTAAAGACTTCATAGGCCCCAAGCAAATTTATCATGTTAATCAACTGATATTCTGGTGATCTTGAAGGTCTTTTCCAACCTGGATAATTTTATGATTCTATATTGTTTTTCAGGGATAATGTAACTGTGCCAGAGCATAACTAGAGATATGTGCTTGTGGGCCTATGTCCTTTTCTTCCTAAAAGACTGTTATGGGGTTTTTTGTGTGATGAATACAAGCCCTTGTTTTTTCATACAATTTCCACTCTCAAGGAGTTTTCTGCTAGAAGTGCATGACTAATTCATATGAAGTGCTCCTTCACTTCTGAAAATGATATTCCAATTTATCCATCAGGTTTTGAAACTACATTTTCTTATTGTTATTGATTGCTTTTTTTAATACTGGAAGTCGTGGAGGAATCAAGAGGGAAGCAGAGCACTATCCTGTTGCCCGGCAGTGTGATGTGACAGATTGCAGAGGCAGTTCAGATTTATTTATAATTGGCACCTGTTTTGTCATTAACAAAAATAGGCTGCTCTTGAACGAGATGGGGAACTCTTATCAGCAGCATGATCTTTGTAATCTTTCTCATTTCCTAGTTGTATATAAGAGCTTTTTTTACATTCTGTTTGTGTACTTTGGCTTTCTGTTTGCATTTTCAAACCACAGTGTTCAGTCTTCAGGTCTGCTCTAAGCAGGAGAGGTGCAGTAAAATCTCTGTATTTACTGAGAGTTGCAGAGGGAGTTATCTTTACAAAGTCAGCCTGCCTGTGTGGACACCTATGGCTCCATTGGTTTCTTTCAGTTCAGCATCACCTTTGGATGTGGCAGAGTGAGTCTGCTGCCTGCTTATTGCCACCTCTGGACTGCTGGATATGTTGGTAGTGATGAGTGCAAAGATTTATTGACTTGTGCTGCAATAGTCAGGGTTCTTCTTTTACCACTTTTATTTGGGACAGTGGGAGAGAGTAGCTCCCTTTTTTAATGATATATCAGGGAGAGGATATGCTTTTCTGACATAGAAGCAGTCAGAGTCAAAGCAAATCTGGGAAAGTTACTGAAGAGCTTGGGGCTTCCCATACCATGAACATCCTAGTTCTGAAGCTTCATGGAATCCTTGTTTGTCATTCGGTATTAAAATTTATTCTCAGCCTTGAGAAAGCTTGCAGACCTTAGGTGTGCTTTTATTTCCAGTTTCCCTCTATAGCTCCTTTATATATCTCACCGATTCAGAGACATGGTTTTGCCTTATGTTCTTAGGAGTTTGAGATGATGGCTTTTGCTGCATGCTTAGCAATTTCTTATAGTTTCTCTTCTGATTAAATATGTGATCAGGTAAAGTAAAATGTTGAAGCTCTCTTGTAGCCCTGTGTTGCTAGGCAATTTTGGTGGCTTTTGTTCTAATACCAGTGGAGTCTTCTAAATAGAACTGTTCCCTAGGAAAGAAAATTGCCCAATTGGCAGCAATTTTACTACTTCATCACTGCACTGCCACTGCCAGCGACCTTCCTTGCTTTAAATTACACTATTTCCCTCTCATAAGCCAGAAAGGTAGCCAAAGGTTCAAATTATTGCCGACAGACCACAGGGATCAGCAGTATAGAAAACTTGGCAATCACTGTATTTCTGCAGTATTAGGTGCTCTTTTTCTTATACGTTCTTGTATTAGTAAGAAAATTTTTGATTGCATATATAAAAATGGTCATGGCAGTAGTTATTTTTACTGTATTGCATCTTCAGGGAGCAGCAGAAATTACAGTGCTTCTCCTCTTGAGAGCTAGTGAGAATTAGTTGCTCTTTGGTCCTTCTCTTATTGGCAAATAATAATCCCAAAGGAGGCCATGCCAAGTAGAGATGATATTTCCAAGGTCCGTATGGCACCCTTCTTTTGTGGATCTTGCTGCGCTTCTGAAAGTGCAGTGGTTCTTTCCACCCACCTCCTCTCTGATGAAATATTATCATCTCCATTCTGTGAAATTTGGGAAAACAACTGAAGGGATAAATGACTCACACTGAGTTAAGCAGCAGCTCGGGAAGAGAAAGCACTTTTTTCTCTTTGAAATTTGGATCACATGGCTCCCAGGTACCTTTCAGACAGGGAGATGTTTTTGAACCCCTCCCTCCCTGGGACTTTGCAAACCAGTTTCCCATGGTTCTGCATCACTGGTTCCCTCACCTCAAAATTGTTTTGATGTAGTTTTAGGATGCTTTTCTTCATGAGTTTCAGGATGCACAGGATCTGTTAATACTACTCCCAGCACAGAGGATGACTCCTCACCGCAGGTGCCTGCCTGCCTCTCTGTGTGACAGAATTTTTGCCAGGTGACCGTGTTTACATGGCTGACTGAATAAAGTGATTGATTTAAGATGACTGCCTGCTTTTGAAATATTTGAGAATACACAGCAACCTTATCACTTTTATTTACTATCTACTTAATCAGATCTATTCAAGTTCTATTTTGTAGAGCAATTGGCTGACATCTTTGAATGAAGTGTCTCGTTTGTGATTGTCTTTCATATGCATTCCAAATTTCATGGATCCAAGACTTAAATTCACAGAAAAGGGTCTGTTTAACTCACCTCATCTTGATCCCCCAAAGCATCATGAATGGATTTCGTAAATAATGGATTGGGTGGTTCCTAATTTCAAACATTCTCTTCACAATAGATATGGCTTTCACACCAGTACAACCTTTTCCATTTCTTGAATCCAAGAACTTCACAAGGGAGGTCAGAATGACCACGTGCCATGTTAAAGACACTGTGGGGGATGAGTAGTATCAGTTTAGCAGAGTCAGAAAGAAAGCAGAGTTTTCTTAAGATCAAGGGCAGTACCTTTCCTACAGAGGTGCATTACTGAGTCTCTGCCTGCTGTTTTAGATTTTGTGGCAGGGAGATCTCATCTCTCTGTTACTCCCAAGTATTCCATAAAACAATCTATGATAAGAAATTGTATTAATCTTTTCCTTCCCTTCCAAGTGCAAACTAGTTATAGATATCTACCTGTAGTCTACTTTCTAACCTGGGGGAAAATGCAATTAGCCCTTACAATCAGCCAGATTCTGTTGAACT
This sequence comes from Vireo altiloquus, assembly GCA_013396875.1. Lineage (NCBI taxonomy): Eukaryota > Metazoa > Chordata > Aves > Passeriformes > Vireonidae > Vireo > Vireo altiloquus. The sequence continues at coordinate 305,032 of VZRF01009671.1, forward strand.
TGTGGCCTTTTGTTCATACTGTTTTGGACGGTGAGGTGACACAGCAGCCTGCTGTCTGGTCTGGTGCACTGGTCCTTTCCTGGTGTCTGTCTTGCATGGAGAAATCCCTGTTGCCCATATTCAGTTCCCTGCAGCATCCTTGAAATTTAAATCTCTGCTGTACTTCAAGCAAAACACTTAATGAAACATCATCACATAATCTGTGCCTTTTCAAGACAGGCTTATGCAAATATGCAAATACCTAGCTCTTTTTGACACAGCTAAAAGAAATTCAACCCTGATGATATTCTTTCTCCTGGGAAAAGATGTTTAGAGATGGGGTACAAAATGAAGGTACAACTCTTTACTTCTTTCTCACTTTTTTTTTTCCCTGTTGTTTTCTACTAATCCACAGAGGAACAACGTAATATGTCAAATTTGTTTACTCCTCAAACAGTCTGGGATGCTTGAATGTCTTTATTGTAATTTAGGAAACAACTGACAGACAAAATTTTGTTGGGTAGATACTAAAAATACATAGTGTAGGAACCACATAAACTCCCAGGTACAAATTAGTTCTTTTTTTTGTTGTTTTTTTTTTTTGCCAGTTCAACTGACGATGAGAAATGAACTAAGCTTCTTTCTCAAAGTTCCAGCTATAGATTAGCTAGAAACTTGAGGGACTACTTTTATCCTGAGAGGTGGCATATTGATCTACATCTCCAAGAATTGTGCCAAGAATGCAAAATCAAAAAGATCTTCACCTGATTTATGTAGGCTAGACATCTGTGGCTTGCCTTTCGAAGGTGATCTCTCAGAGGCGTAATTAAAACTTGATGGTGAATAATCATGATGATTTGTGTTCCCACATTGCAGCAGTGTGGATGTTTTTATGTGGTTGTAAATGTGGTTGGTCCCTGCTTGAGAAAAGGATGGTTAGAAAATGCTGGGCTTAAGAATTTTGCATGCAGCTCTTATGCAGAAGGTCCATTAGAATTTCTTTCTAAGACTAGAGCTCTGTTTCAGTTTAGAACTAGTCAAATTGCAATTTAGTCAAAAAATAAATTTGAGAAGTTTTTAATTAGTAAAACTGAGTGACCTCTAAATTTGCTCGCTGTGCAGAGAGAGGCAGTGCTCTGATATTGGAGATGCTGACTTGGGACTGGAGAGAGTGGGCAAAGACAGCAGTTTGTAACTCAGTCTTCCTTTGGTCTCAACTCAGTAGCAACAACAGCATCACCTTTTCCTTCATCCTCACCTGTCAAAAGGAGAAGCAAAGTATTGGGACAAGGGTTATCCTTCACTTGCTATTTAAACACTCTGAGCAGGACATAGATTTAACTAGAGCTGCAGCCTGAAGACATTTCCATTGAATTCTATTAGTTTCTATTAATGTGGATAGAATTTTTGAGGCATAGCAAAATGCTATGTAGCAAAAAGGTACTGCTGAAGCAGACTGGATTTCTTTCTTTTCTAATCTATCTGGTTGTTGGGAATTTTGGAGAAGCTGTTTATCATTTGGTTTCAAATTATTCCTAGGATTTGTTTTGTGCTTTAAGACATTTATCCTGCTCTCTAACAGGCCCACCTTTCTCCATTTACATCAGTAACAGTGGTTTTTCTCTTTCATTTTGAGACTGAAAGGCATAAAACACTGTACATTGCCTAATTACAAAATAAGGTGGGGAGAGGTGGCATCTCTAATTCTGCACGCATAACAGTCAGCATAGTAGATACAGTTTGAGTCTGAGAAGGAGCATGAGTTAGAACCAATGATCAATTTTCTGAGAATCCCTAGCCTTTCCATTAATTTTGATTTATTGATCTTTATGAGCAGTAGCAGTGGGAAGCTCAGGCTTTGAGGAGGATCAGAAAGGCCTGTGCGTGTCGAGGGTTATTGCCTTGTTTCGTGCTGTGATTTATACAGCCAAGGTGCTGGCTGCATTCTCCTGCTTGGTGTTATTTTATTTCTACTCATCATTATAGTATTTCATGACTTAAAGACAAGTGCCCTCTGAGAATCTGTTCTGTTGTGCCTCTGACATTATTACAGGCTGAAGGTCTGATTCTTGGAAGAGCTGAGCCCTTGCGGCTCCAATGGAATGAATGGAAGCTGAAGGTGCTCTGAAAAGCACGCCTGAGGCATTTTATTCTTTAAAAAGGGATTGAGCTGTTCCTCATAAATATAGGTCCCTGCTTTGACTGATTCCCCCTTGACTGCAAATCCTTTGAAGTCAATGGAGTTTACTTGATTAGAATTAAACCTGTGCTACAAATTCAACTCCCATCCTTGCCATGTAGCTCAAGAATTGATTAGATCTTAGTAAATCTGATGTTAAAATTAAGCTTCAAATTTACAATTAAGCTTCAGAGTTTTGCTTTATAATTGGAATACTACATGCTGGGAAAGATCAGAAACTTTTTTTTTTTTTTTTGAAAGTTCAGGTGGTTCTAAACACAATTCATGTTCCTAGAGAAGAGCTGCTGGTGCAGCAGAGGTAACTAAACACATTAAAAAGGATGGTTTGGTGGCTAGAAGAGGTACCAAGACCAAGTGTCTGCAGCTGGGACAGAGAGTCAGCCTGCCTGGGTTCACATCCTCCTGTGCAGAGCCTTAATTCTAATTTGTCCAGTTCCAGGGAGAGAAGGTGGATGTCAGACAGTGATTCAGCCTCGAAAAAATGTGATTTATCCCAGTGCTTGATAATTCCTCTGTTCTTGAACAGGAGGAACTTTGCCTAAGTAGTGGCTGTTTGATCCTGAAGTAAGGCGAGATGATGTTGTTCAGGCATATGAGTGACTACTGGAAAAGTTCAAAGGACTACTCATGAAGGGGTGAAAGATGAGAGATTTGGGGACTAGGAGTATAAAGAAAGCTTATTCAGCTTGACTTTTTTTCTTTGTCTTTTTAAGAACATACTATACAACCTCCTGAAGTGGTCTTGCAAGTCATGGCAGGTTTTGAGAATTCTTTTCAGTACTTGGCTAAATGTCCTTCTCTACTCACGTAGCTCAAATGTGCCCAGAAGTCAGCATTGCTTCAGTCCTTAGTTTTTGAAAACTCATTCTTTGTTCAAGGAGAATCACAGCACACTCCTGCTTTTCCATTTTGGGATTGTCACTACAGTATTTCTTGATTTTTTTTTTTCCTTAAAGCCAGTATTTGATTAAAAATAAGGAAGTTTGGGGATTGTTTTTTGGTTTTGTTTGGTCAGTTTTATTATGTCTGTCTCAGATAAGGAATAGATTATAGAAGATCCGTTGCTTTTGTTTCTGGTAATTTTCAAGGAATAAATTTAATCAGTTATATTCTCATTGCTACATCTGTCAACATTTTTCTTGTTACCTCTGTACAATATGGTAGATCATCTGCTGTGTCAGCAGAGCTTTGCCTTTCAGTGTGTACATTGATCTAATCCTGTTTTGTGAGTGATGGGCCCTGGTGTTTGGTTCTCAGCAGGCAAGATGGACCATGCTGTTAGCAGTGGGGAAGGCTCTTGTTTTAATGAGGAGAACTGTGCATTTTCCCTTTGTCTCTCTGTCCCAGAGCAAGCAACAAAACTTGGCACAAACTAAAAACATTAAGACAATATTCAGGCAAACAGGTAGTTGCTTCCTCTTCTTGCTGTTGGTCTCCTAAAGACAGGGGGCTGTGTTTTGTTGTCTTTAAGACTGTAGACCAAGGCTGGCTTTTCACAATAGTGTTTTGACATCCTTTGCCTCAAGAGCAGGGATTTCACTCAAATACTCTGCTTTCTAAATTTTGTGGCTGATTGTATTTTACGTTTATTTTTTGAAGCTCCTGCCTGTATACGTTTTGTTCCACCCCACCTTGTTTTTCTGTTTTTAGCCAGTGAGACCTGCAACGATTTCCATCCCATGTTCTTCACCCATGACAGATCGTTTGAGGAGTTCTTCTGTATCTGCATTCAGCTTTTGAACAAGACATGGAAGGAAATGAGGGCAACTTCAGAGGACTTTAACAAGGCAAGAAAAATGGTGGGGTGGGAATAACTGGGCAGAATGGTGAAACAAGGCCATATATTCTTCCCTAGAGGCACAGGGATTTACCAATTCCCATTCTGCTGAAAGCCTAGAGATTTATCTCTTTGGATGCTTTGCACATCAGGATGCCAGCATTTAGAAAGTGGTGGATAGAGGATGGGAGATGTAAGAAGGTTCATAGGCCTTTTTCAGTCATGTTGCACTGCAGACTGCAAGACTAAAATCCTGGCTTGAGGGGAAATTCTGCCTTTTTATGTTAGCAATATTATGCTGAAGTGCTGCAGCCTCCAAGGTTGTAAATAATGCAGAGAGAGTACTGCAGTGATAATTCCGTGCATCTCTTTCATTTCATGTGAGCACTAAAGTGATAAAATATTCAAGAGTGGACACAATCATGACAGAGTGCTGTGCAGTTTAGTCTGCTAAAGCAAAAACAAAAAAAACCCAAAAATCCAAACTGAAGCAAGCAAGCAACCAACCAGCCAACAAAACCAAAATAAAACAAAAAAAACCCAAAAGAGCAAACAACAACAAAAAAATTCCAACAAAACAAAATAAAAACAAACAAAAACAAACCAAAACAAAAAACTCCAGTGAAAAAAATTCAATGAAGAAGCTCCTCAGTAAGAATTCTGGAAGCTTCAGCCAATTTCCTGACCCTCAGAAAAGCTATAAAGAACAGGTCTGCCTTAGTGGTCCCTAGACATCTGATTTTTACCCAATTTACCATGAGGCTGAACAGTATCTCTGGCATTTTCTAAGAATGACAAACTCATGCTTTTGCGGCCAGCTGGCATCCTTATCTTTGCTGGGATCCTCTGACTAGATCTAGAGCTTCTCCCTGGGAGATGTTGGTTAATCCAACTGTTGGTTGTGAATGAAAAGTGAGACTGCTGCTCTATGTCAGCATGTGCCTTACAAGTGCTCTGAAGTGACCAGACCCAAATGTTATATGAGAGCCACTAGGGCCTGACTTCTAATTGGAGCTGTCTGTTACTGAAGTGGTCCCAATGCCCACTTTCTACTGCAGAGTGAAGGTGAATTCTTAGGTCAAGGTGAGTAATAATGTTTCTTGAGTTCTTTCAGGCAAGTTAGTTGGCAGCAGTACCAGAGCCCTGGCTAAAGAGAGAAAGGAAGTCCAAAATGCATTCTGTTGTAGCTAGATGACCTAGAGGCTTGTTCTTTCATGGAATTTCTGATATGCTTCTCCTACTGAATGATCCAGAAACACAAAAGGAGCAATAGCAAGATAATTCACTGAACAGTATGGGGTTGCTAAAATCAAGAACTTAAAAAGCAACTTTATTAAGCCTAGTCCATAATGTGTGGTTGTTTTAAATAAATGTATTAACAGCTGCCTATTACTTACAGGCCTTCTGTCTCAGTAGAAGAAGAATTTGTCTACATAATTTCCCACAACTTCAGTTGAAATATTATTAATACTCCTAGGGAATTCAGAAAAAGAATGGTTCCATTTCTGGCACCAGCCCAGGTCACCCTGAAAAGAAAACAAAGTAATTTACTTTGCAGTGTTAGGCATTGTTGTGGAGGTTCATAGAAGACATGGGAGTTTTTTCTCTGATCTGGCTAGTTTGCTACTTGTGTTTTCTGTTGCTGATAATCCTGGGACTTCACCTATCAGTTCTGTCAAGTCCAGCAAGATCGGCACTATGTCTTACTTCATGTGTCATTGAAGACATGGGCAATTCTTAACTCCATGAGGCAAATCTGAGACATTTGCCATTGGGCTACCAGGGTTTGTGTCTGGTGGAGGCACTGTGCTGCATGATCCCGACCCCAGGATGTCTGCCTGCAGAAATCACTCTTGATTTTGTAACCGCTTCCGTAAGGGGAGGGAATGCTAAGCTCTTGCGTCTCTCATTTCTAACACTTCTCTAATTATGTTCTGCTGATCTAAATCCTTTCTTAGAGTCATAAGGAGATTTTTGTGCTCTTATCCACTTCAAATGACATGTGGTGGTGATGTGCATTACTCAGCTGATAAATGTCTGAAGGGATCTGTGAGTGAAGCAGACTGTGTTGTTGTGTGGGCTTGTGAAGCACTGAGGGTTTGAGGGGGCTGAAACATTATACAGGGGTACCCAAGGTTTACCCATCGGGCTGATGGGTGACAGCTGCCAGTGCAGCCAATGCTTTACCGAACTAAACACCACCATTTTTCATCCTTACCTGGCAAGAGGCTTTGGTGATCACAGCACTATTAGTATTCTGCCTGCATCTTCCCTGCGTGCTAAGGGTACCCATTTCTGTGCAGTCACTTTTGAAAGCTTGGCTGGCAAGGGCCACGTGGACCCAGGGAGCATTCAGCTCATCCTTTCAGAAGTGAATGGGAAGAGAGCAGACCTCACAAGATGCATTAATTTACTTGTGGGGGGAAAAAAAAAATGTTCCATCTTCTCTTTGTGTTATTTTTCAGTTTCATTAACTTGATTGTCAAGGTAGTGTATGAAACAACACTTTGTTACAGTTTACTATCCACCTGTCTGATGGGATCATTCATTTTATTCCTTTCTCCTTCCCTTCCTTCCCTAAAACTTCCAAAACAAAATTGGACACACTCAGTATATTGACTGGTAACTCTTGAGACCTGGAGATTCTGCTAAAAAATCTAGACTTCTTGCTTTGATGTTTAATCATAGCCAAAGAAAAGGAGCTTCTTGGTTTAATTTCCAACTTTTGATTCATCACAGTAGCTCATACATTGAGGGTCTGTAGGAGGTCTGTGTGCACATACAGAGAATTACTTCCTCCTCTCTTGAATTGGGGAATGACAGGCACTAAAAGAGGCGAGGTGATTGAATTTCCCCTCAGGTTTTAGTGCCTGCTCTCAAGGGTTCTTTAAGCCACATATTAAGACTTCCTTTTGATGAAAAAATGGCATACTGTGCCATCATGGTTCTTCAAATTATGTTGTAGAGATTCCATATAGGTTTGTTCATTTTTAAAGTTTCAAAAATAATTAAACCAGCACTTCGTTCATGGTTGGAAGAATTTTATGGTGTTTTAGTGAAACGTTTATGATCTCATGCTTTATCCAATTCTCATTCTTTAAGAGAGACACGTTTTGTCAAGTGTTGCATGAGAAAAAGTTCTTTGATCTCTATGGTGATAGTATGACACTATCAGACCTAAAATCTTTTTTTTCAGTCTCTCTATATACTAGTACATGCCTGAATAGAATAATTCAAACAGGCAGCTAAGCTTATATTATGCCTTTGTAACATTTCAAGACATACATAATTCATTTTTTGTGAGTTTCCTAGAGAAATTAAGATTCAGTTGTATAGATAGACATGCAAGTGGCAACAATTCCATTTGAAGTCTTTTTGTTTTTATTTGAGCCTACAGATGATCAAAGGACACTTTATAAGTTTCTCCAAAGTCATTTGTGAGCAGACAGTATGGTTTATGGCTTTAAAAATATAATCTAATCTCCAAGCTTGACATAGTTCTACATGTTTTATTAAAGCAGAAGAAAGCATTGTGTATTGATTTTTGGAGTCAGTGCTGACTGTAGGAAAGCTGGCCTGAGTTATCTCACATCCAGCATCTAGAAGCCATCAGCAGCCTGCCTATTTAAATAGGTGCCCATCAGTCAGATTTCCCTCACGTAGTGACCACCTACACTCTCCTCAGGGTAATCAGGCTCTGCTGCCACACAGACTGAGGTGTACCTAAAGTGATTTGGGGTTTACTCTTTAACACAATGGTAGGTGGAATTCAAAGTACCTGCCCAACAGTAAAATTCCTCCCATGGGGCCAAATGAAAACTTATTCCCAAAGGAAAAATTTTATTGGTCCCCACTAGATGTACTTTAGTAAATGTGGATTTACATTGCAATTGCTATCTCTTTAATGATCATTTTGTAATGTACACATATTGTTTCTTGGGATACAAGGAGGCAGCAAGTTGTGTAGGGGGCAGGATTTTTCTCTTAACTCTGATTTCCAGAGATTTCAGTTGGCTGCTTTTGTAGGTTTGAAGTTCACATGGTGATAAGAGGAAGGGTGAAAAAATGGATTATTTTAATTGCAGCCATATCTTGTCTTATTAAACCTGCAAAACAGAATGAGCAATTTGCTAATTCTGTACCTAGTGTAGTACCATCTTAAAAAAAACACATTAAGAATAAAAATAACTGCTTCCAGTCCCAGTGTGGAAGGAAAAAGACAACATTTTTTTACTTGGATAGCAGACTGTTGAAGCTGCATTGTAGAGAATGGGCACGATGCAACTGCTTTTATCAGTATATTAATGTAGTTTTTGGTTCTTAGATGACCAAAAATTACTACTCATAACATGAGGCAGATTATCATTCCAATATGGCTAAAGTTAAATAGGAGGAGCCAGAACTGAAAAAATTGTAAGTACTGTGATGTGTGGTGCTTGAAAACAAAATCCACTGCATTCACTAAAACTACAGGTTTGAGAAATTGGAAAGTGGGATGAGGTTGGCTAATGATGCTGCCAATGCATTTTTCTCGTTACTTACAGATTCAGTTAATTTGGCCTCTGGACATGTGTTTGAGATCATTATAGTATAAAACGTGAGCTTTAAAATGTTTTGTGAAAGTGTATTTTGTAATAATATATAATAATATATAATATAGAAGAAGAAGAAGAAAATATTCTGTTATAAGAAAAATATTCTCAGAAACCTCAAAAAACTGCTTTTTAGCATCCATTTCACAGTGGCAGACCTGGTATCCTGAGGAACTGCCCCTGTGGTAGCTGGCTATTTCAGGGACACGCCACGCTGCACCACGAGATCTCCCTGCAGCAGAGGGTCTGCTCAGCAAGATGATAAAACCTAGCACTGACAGGGATACACATAACAAACTGCCTTTGTGGTGATCAGAAGAGTAGACATTGTTCACAGCAGCAACAGATGCAAACAATAAATGCCCTACGTGAGTCCAGTAATTAAATAGCAAAGCAAACACGGAGGCATTTGATAACCACAAAAGATGTTTATGGCTCATGCTTAGACTCTGCGAACATTTTTCCTTGCTTGCTGACAACATAACAGAAAAGGTAACCGAGCATAACATAAAAATGAAAAATACTGTTTCCTTTCTCAGTGGAGGTTTGGAAATGCCATGCCACAGGTTTCTCAGCTTCTCCAGTGTTGTCACACTTTTGGCAGCTGTAGGGATGAATAATTGTGTAAGGCTAGGTTCAGAATATGACTAAGTGTTCAAGGACAGCCTCTTAAGAAGCAAACCTGTGTGAGCAGTGGTTTGTGTGAAAAGGTGTGGTGGGCCAAACCCACCATCAGATAATGTGAGTTACCCATGAGGAAGCAAAGGCCTGGGGGGTCATTTTGAAAGGGCCAGAGCAGCAATGTGGCAGAGGAGCTGGTACCAGCTTTTCTGGGTCCACTGCAGACTGGGCATACTCAAGGAGCAGACTCATCATAGATCCTGTCCAAAATGCCCCCCTGGCTGCAACCTTGTTGTCCGAATGCTAGTCCTTGCCATGGCAGCTCTGTGCCTGACCTGGAAGTGACAGGGCTTTGCCTCACTCCCGTGGGAGCAGCAGGTCCCTGGCACGCTCAAGCGATCCCCTCTAGTGGCACTAACAATATTCTGCACTTTTCTGCTCCTTGCAGGCTTGACTGAGTCTGGATAAACCACACTTTACAGGAGGGAGGCAAAGGCACCCAGAGCTGAAAGTGCCTTAGCAGTGAAGCACCTGCAGGGTCAAAATCAGAACCAGGATGTCTGGCAACTTGCTCCAGCCTCCTCCATGACCCTGCCACAAATGCCACAGCAGCTCCAGCCCCAAAGGGGTGCTTTCCTCTCTCCATGCCTCTCTTTCCCCCCCATCCTGCTGCACAGGGAGGCTTGGAGAAGGATGGAAAATGGTAGCTTCAGAAAGTGAAAGAACCATTACCTAAAACAGGAGAAAAAATGATTCAGACAAACTTGAAAGTAAAATCCTTTGGTCAGTCTGTAAACCTATCACCTTCTTTCCAATTCAATGGAAGAAGAAAGGAAAGGGATGATAAATAACTCTTCACAGATGCCCTCCAAAGCATTATTGTTTTCTTATGGGTCTGAAGCAGATGAATTTAACTTCTTTTGGGAGAAGCTTTGGAAGGCTGTTCTGTTTGCATTTTACCGTTGGGAAATGCCAGGCTAGTGGAATGATTGCACCTCTCTGTTAGCTTTATTGCACCTTCCCTTGAGAATGCTTTGTTTATATCAGTCAGGGATATTGCAAATAAATTATTCTCACATAGAATGAATTCAGTATTCCCCAGGCTGGGGCAGATTAGCACAAATTAAATCCCACATTTTCACACCTGAGGCCAAAAACACTTTATTAACTTTTATTGGAAACAGATAATTGCTATAAATATATTGTATCAGCAATTGTGTAATGCACAAATTTATAAAAAATTTGTAGCAATTAACATTTTGCAAGTCTGCTGCATAGATTACAGAGAAAATGAGACTTTTTAATTGAAGAAATTACTCCCTTCAAATACAATAGGAATCTTTTAGAAAGCGTAATTTGGCTGCAGAAAGATTGTCAGGTCTATTCCATTGACAACCTCTTCCTTGACAATGGTCTGTTTTAAGCAGTGCAATTGAACATGATGTGGAGAAAGCCTGTTTAAGACCTTTCCCTAGCATTTGGTCACTGTTCCCTCTATGTTTTTTGTGGCCTAGATATTCCAAATGTATGCCTTCACCAGCTGCTCATTTAGGAATGGCTCTGTTTAGTCTTCTCCGTCTCTGTGCATTTATCTCCACTTGTCAGATCTCCAAATGTGTCCCATAGCACTCATCTGCTGCTCCTAGCTGCAGGAGACCTGAGATGGGGTGTTTAAGATGCTGAAGATGCATCTTTCCACTTACTGAGGCATCAGTCTGTAAAAATCAGTTTTAAGTACTCCTACCTCAAAAACGGGGCTGTCAAGCTTGAAAGAACTGCCCAACAGTATCACATTTTTTAATCTAGATGGCTTCTTCCTTTTGAAAAATTTTCAGTCTGAACTGGCATTGTCAAGAATGCAAATCCATTTTAAAAAAATAATTTGTGAAAAGTAAGTACTTGGACTGCATACTGAAGCAGTCTTAATTTGTCCTTTTTCTGCACTTTGTAGTAGCTTATGAACTATTTTTCTAGTTCAAAGACTTTTTTCATTTAAAATAGTATCTTTACTATTTTCTGTCCTTGCCACAAGGCTTTGGAAGTCTTCAGTAGTAGGGTCAGATCTAGTTATAGGTGAATGATCTTTCCCCAGGAATCACATATGCAATGATTTCATGGAGGACATAGCCTTAAAAGGAAAAGCATTTTCAAGCTTGATTTCTCTCCATTTAAATGCTAGGACAGGTGAACCAACAAAGAGATGGTTTCTTCAAGCCAAAAGCAAGGAAAAGAAAGGATGTGTCAACAAAACATCTGTTATTTAAAACAAGAAAAAAGGAAAAGAGTATTTTAGTGTAATCCATTCCTTGGCCAGCAGCTTGTCTTGTCCTTTCCCCAGAGATGAAAGACTCTGTTGGTTTCAGCAGTAGAATCTCTTATTTGTGGAAAACCTAGCCATCAGTGGCAGAAGGGATTTTATCCTCCAGATTTCTAGTGAAGTCTGTGTGTTACTGTAGAACACATACAGGTCTGTGTAACACCCTGGAGATAATAATTTTTAAAACTGCTGGTACTTCGTACTTTCAAAGCACTCTTCATTTTCATCTCTGTGGGTGATGATCAAACCAATAAACTTCTCAGCCTTCAAAAAGATGATTGAGTGGAAAGCCTGATAACCAGCGGAGAAACACTGAGTGTAGGTTATCTGTGCTAACCGCTCTTTTTCTACTCCACAGAAACCTTTTGCACTGGAAAAAAAATGCCTCACTTGCATGTAGAGTGTGTTAGTCGTGAAGGGAAATGATATAACCTAACTGGAACTGTCACCAAAATAGCATATTTTGTGACATTACCCCTGTCATTCTTGTCTAAAAGTGTGGATAATAATCAGATCCCAGGAACCGCTCTTGTCTCTGTATTTTTATTTATTCTTTCTAGGATATGTTTTTGTAGTACAGTTAAATCAGAGGTGCATGGCATATGGCTTTTTGCTGCATGAATTGCTGCTGATGTGAATGTCAGTGGGCATATAATACCAGATTTTCATTTTGTGAATCACAATGCATGGAATTCAGCCTGAGAGCTCCCCAGACTACAGACCTTATTATAGGCAAATAAAAAAGGGAAGGAAGGGGGGAGAGGTGATGTCTCAGATATTTTGTTTCTGTTGAAATGAGGTTATCGTGATGAATGATGCAGCTGACAATGAGATTTTTAGAGCCTCTCTTGGAGTATCAGAAGAGCTTGTATTATTGTTGGTTTGCTTTAAGTAATTGTAATCTAAATAGCACCATGGTTGAAAAGAGCAGCAGAAATCTTTCATACGTGTCTCATAAGCAAAGCCAGGGTGCTTATTTGTTTTTGTCTCATCTGTCCTCACACAAATGTCCTTCATTGTTTGCAGCTTACATCTCGCGTATTGTCTTGATTGAATATGTCAGTCACCATTAAAGAGGCGTTTGCCAGTCAGTCGCTGCTGCTGCCTGTCTCTATTTTTAGCACATGAGGTAACTGGCCAGCATCTGACAAGCTGAGCCTGCTACCCAATGCACCAGTGTAAATTAAGGTTGGCTGTGATAGAGGCAGATGGGAGGGAGGGCTGCTGGAAGGCGGCGTGAGGGGAGAGGACAGCGTGTGGGTGCAGATGGGCTCTCCTCTCCTCTCCTCTCCTCTCCTCTCCTCTCCTCTCCTCTCCTC
>VZRF01009671.1:317903-345081 GCA_013396875.1 Vireo altiloquus
CGATCCTCTCCTCTCCGAACCTCTCCGAACCTCTCCGAACCTCTCCGAACCTCTCCTCTCCTCTCCGAACCTCTCCGAACCTCTCCTCTCCTCTCCTCTCCGAACCTCTCCTCTCCGAACCTCTCCTCTCCTCCAGCCTCCAGCCTCCATATCCACACCATGCACACTGGGCCAACACAGGTACCTGCCTCGGATGGCTCTCTATAGGTTACCTTTATTAGGTGATCACAGGTTAAACTGGGGCTTGGTGTGCTAATGTGAACTGTCCTCAAGTTCCTAGACACTGGGTGAGAGGGAAAATGGAGGAGGTGAGGGATTTAGCATGTACTTTCTGAAGGAAGTGTTAGGTTTTGCCCCACAGAGTATTTGGCCTTGAGACCACAGCAGAGGCAGTTGTTATTTGGGATGGTGGTGAAGCTGAGACATATGAACTCGGGTTCTGCCACTTTTACACTGAGAGCTAAATAGCTTACCTGGGAATGGAAGATGTTTTATGTGCCTCTGAAAGTGGTTAGGCTCTTTTTTTTTTTTTTTGCCCTTTTCCCTCTGCACCATGGATTTGAATAGTATGCAAAAAATGTTGTGGATTTATTGATGACCAAAATATATATTGAGAGGCTCCATCCCAGTTCCTCATGTTACCTTCATATGTTGGTCATGGTAAGCAGAGAAGCAAGGCCCCCAGTAATACTGACAGTAATTCCCCAGAAAGCTGAGGAATATCACCTTAAAACCTGAGCACAGGAAGGGAGACATATTTGATACCATGAAAGTATATTAACCCAAACACCAGGGACAGGTGAAGGAACAAATACCAGAATCCTTGAAAAAGACGTTTGTGTAGATGATTAAAGATGTTGCCATATCAGCTGAAGATATTTGTGCCATGGCCATGAAACTGAAATGCTCAAGAACCAATCCTTCCATCAAGAATGTCAAGTCTGCTTCTAGAAGCATGCTTCTATGAAAGCATGTGGAGAAACAGCTTCCACACATGCTTTGAATTTTATGGTAATTTTTTAATCTGGAGACATGTCTTCAGATTTCAAGCACCAGTTTTCTGTCTTAGGGAAACTGACTGATCTTTGTTGTGTTGCTGACAAGACAACCTCAGTCACAAGAACTTAAAAACTGCAATTCTATCCATTTTGCTTGAATAGTACGTGCTGCCTAGAACTTTTTGTTATACTTAACCAAGAGCCCAAAGGCTCTTTGGGCCAAGAGCCCAAAACCATAGATCTCATCACATGGTTGTTACATTGCCAGCCTCTTCAGAGGCAATTGACCAGCCCTTCATAGTGAAAGTAACATCTCTAAAGTCACCAAGTGGAAAAATGAAACATCCTTGGTTTTGTAAAATCAGATGTATGAGATAAAGAATGTAATCTCATAGCTGTCAAGATTTTCACATTCCTTCCAAGAAGTCATATTTATGTAAGCTAGGGATCTGGAAATTGCTAAAGGACTGTTTCCTTCCCTAGGGATCTGGGAGTTGTTAAAGGGCTGTTTTCTTCCCAGTGACTTTCTTTTTTGGTCTGATTGTCATATAACTGATACTTTTGCATCTTAAGGCCTATATGTGATTTTTTTAAAAAAGCTAGTGACTGGATGTAGCAATCTCACTGAATTTCTCTCTCTGTTTTAAGTGAAGCTTCCTTTAGCTTTTCTCTCTGTTCAGAACTCCGATCTCCAACAGGATTTATTCCCCCAGACTTTCTTTCTGCCTGTCCTCTTTCCTTGGAACAGTGGCATGGATTATAGTACTTCCACCTGCCTTAAGGAGGGTGTTAATAGCTTTTCTCACTTTCTAGCTGGGGGCACCCACTGACTACTTTGAACGGCCACATCTGCCAAGACATCAGAAAAGACCTTTTCAGATCATAGGATATTGTAAGCCAGTTTTTGGAGCCAGGATGAGTGTTACTGGAAGCTATCTATTTTTAGCAGTAGTAGAAATCTGAAGGCCACTGTTAAAATTGTAAAGTACAAAATTACATGCACACATGTATTTCTTATTCCTAAAAATTGATCTGGATGGACAAAAAAGTCTTACCTCAGAAGCAGTGGTATAAATACAACATTTAATAATGGTGGTTGGGAACAGGATATTCTTTTACTTAGCTGAATTTCACACACAGTGAGCTTCAAAGTTTAATTTACTTAGATAAAATAACTGTCTCCACCAATCTGGGAGATGAACCTCAGGTAAAAGGTGTGCAACTTGAAAATGGATTCAGTTATACACATGACCTAAATGGCCCTTTGCTGTGTAAAATCTTTAAAGTACAAAATCTTTAAACTGGTGGTTCTACTTGAAGAGAAAAGAAAGAAAATATCTCCATAAAATTTATTTACCTTTGCATGGGTTAAGGGTGTTTTATTGCCTTGTTGCTTTTAAGCTCCAGAGAACAGGATGTTTCATAGCTGCCCAATTTGCTTCAGTTGTTATAATTTGAAAGAGTTTGATGATTCTAATTTCCTTCTCTATGCTTCTTGATTTTAGTACTAGAGTAACACTTCAGTATCTTGTATTGATTTTTATGATGGCTAGGGTTTTGATATTAATTTCTGTGGATATTTTCTTTGATACTAAAAGCTGAGGATGGGTGATTGCCAAAGCAAATTGAGGACTCAGAAAGGCTAATTTCATGTTTTACAAATATTATAGGTGCTTGCTTGTAGGACGGTCGCTGGGTTTATGAGTACCATGAATCACCAGTGCACCCTTGTGTGGTGTAGACTAACTGCATGCTGGGTTGCATTAGCTAAAGCACAGCTAGCATGGCAGGGGAAGGGATTCTTTCCCCCAGCCTGGCCTTTATGAGGCAGCAGCTGGAAGACTGTGTCCAGTTTTGTGCCCTAGAAATGGGAAGAAACTGATGAAATGGAACTAGTCCAGCAAAGGGCCACCAAGGTTAAGGAGGATGGAGCATGTGGTGTTCAAGGAGAATGTGAAGAAACCAGATTTGTTCATCCTGGAAAAGGCTGGATCCAGGGTGGATCCAGTTGTACCTTCTGCCTTTGTTTGAACAGGAAGGATGAGTAGAAGATGCCTACCCTTCTCAGCAGTACACTGATAAAGAAGAGAAGTTTCAATGAAGGAAACTATTAGTATGTAAGGATAAAATACTCCCGACTGCTGATACTGGTGCGGCGCTTGAAACCGGTTGCATAGAGAGATTATGAAATCTTTATCCTTGAAGAAACCCAAAACTTGCCCAGAGTTGCCGTGAGGAACCCGACTTAAGTATAAAGTTAGATCTGCTGTGTCTGCAGAACTTGATACCTAGAACTGTCTAGCAATCTGAATTATTTTGTAGCTTTATGTGTAAAACCTACTTTCTTATGCTGTAGAATATCTTATCAAATGGGAAGAAATAGTAATTCATATAATTAATCATAATTGAAACAAATTCAGATGGAGCATCAGCCAATCTCATATATTTTTCCTAATGTTCAGTAATGCACAAAAGATCCTTGTGATGGATTCCATAGCCACTTCAAGAAGTCAGGCTTTCCCATAAACTGTGGTGATCCCTTTAATGCAGTTTTAACTTGTCTTGGCTCTGACAGCTGAACTATTATTACTCTGGGGCTTTCAAGCTCCTTCAGAAATGGGATGTTGAAAGCGTTTCTTCAAAATTTTCTTGCCAACATTCACAAAAGTGTGATTTACTAAATGTTTACCACCGGCTATACTACAGCTCAGCTGACAGGGTAACTTCTCTAACTACAGTGACTCATTAGTGTATTTGAACCCTAATACTTAAAGCAGGTCCTGTGTGTAGAAGTTGCAGAGCTATGTTTGGCTACTAGTGGGTTGGTTTTGGGGATGCTTGTTGTTTTGTGGCGGGCTGCTGGGGTTTTCTGGGGTTTTTAGATGTGCTTGTCTTGTTCACAAACCTTTGCTTTTGCTAAAGCTCTGTTACTTGCAGGTTCTAGCTTCAGATGCAAGCTGTCATTTCACCATCCTGGGAAGTCTTAGGCATTTCTTTTAAGCACAGGTTTATCACCAAAGGAGAACACCATTTAAATCGACAGAACATGCAAAGGGTAAACAAGGAGAACAGAAAGGTGACGTTAAGTGATTTTTAGTAGGATAACAGGAATACATAAATGATGTCTTCCTGCATGTTGCCTGAAAAGTTAGTGGTAGAGATGGGAACTTAGCCCACACCTCACTTCTCTGTGCTTTGATAACAGGAAAACTACATCTTGGTTTCTTTTCTCATATCCTGATACACAATTCTGTTAGCAAGGAGAGGTTTTTTTCCTCTATGGTGGAAAGCATCTTCCACATTTAAGCAAAATATTTACCCTTTGTTTACATCCTTTAAAGGTTAAAGTAATGAAGTGGTTAGATGCAGTGTTTGCTGCACTTTTGGTGTAAATGGCTGAAATGAAACTGTTTGGCAATTTGAGACAGTAATGAGAAGGATGAGGATAAACTAAAGAGATGGCGTTCACGCTGTCTTTTTGTGCACAATCTCTCATGCACAGTTAGAAGCAGTAAAAATTTGAGAGCAATTATGAGAGAACCAGAGCTGCCAGAAATTTTTTTTGCTCTCTCTTCAAATGACCAGAAAGACTGCACTCATAAATGACAAATTTAATAATCAATCAGTATTTACCAGTATGTGTGTCCAGCATTTGCAATGCTCACTGTGATTACCAAGGCAAGCTGGGACACACTGTGCCCACAGTCAGCCCAGCAGTGCTGCTGGTTTTGGGTGAGTGCAGCTTCTGTGGCTGCCACGGGTGTTACAGATGCTCTGTATTGGGCAGCAAGTAAGACAGAACATTGGATATAGAAGCCTGTATATTCCTGGTGCCTGGCTCCAGCACAAAGCAGCAGTGCTGTTATTGCCAAGGAGACACTATGCCTCAGCCTTTCTGGAAGAAAGTTCCCCACTGTCCAGATGTGAAAATGAGTCTCAGGCTAACACAGAAATACTGAGCACCACTAGACAGGACAACAGCTCAGGTGTGGAAGGCAGCCAGACCTCATTGCTGTGGCTCAGGTAGAAAGGTTGTTGACAGTGACAGCATTAAAAAAAGAGTAATAAAAAAGCTTCCAAAATCTTTGCATCCTACGAAGCAAAGCTATTCTGATTAAACTGATAATTTTAAAATAAAAGGGCTGCAGAGAAACCAAGAAAACCAGCAAATCCCTTCTTTCTGTTTTTCCAGATAGTACAAAGTGTTATATATGTATTTAAAAAAAAAAGATATTATAAATTTCTTTATAAATCGGAAGAAGAAAAGCAGGCAAAAAATTGTACAAGCAGCATTAAGCTGCAAAAATTTTCCTTGGACACATTGCAGTACCTTTTCAAAGCAGCATATGGGGTTTATTCTGGTGACTCTAATTTTAACATGAATGGGAGTCACGTGGAATACTCCTGGCATACTGCTTTGAAAATATATCCCTGCATGATTAAGGAAGACTGAAATCTTTTTAAGCATCTATTTTTGGTTTTTTTTAAACCAATTCTGAAATGTTTTTAAAGGAAAGCATTAATGGAATGAAAATTGTCCAGCCCTGAACAAAGCAGTAATGTAACAGGTAGAAATACTACTGGCTTAGCACTGTAGATATGTTTGTGTTTCAGAGGCTGGGTAATGAAGAGTGAGGAAAACTTGGCGTTTGTACCCACGGTTGCAACTGCCTCTGCATTGCTTGACCTTTATAAATTTGTCTCTTCACTTGGAAGATGAAGTAATCAATCCACCTACCATGTGCAAAGAGCAGAGGGTTCAGCAAAGAGAGTAGAAGGCAGGATTTGTCTCTGCGATGGTAAGCATTGCCATGCTGCAGTATTGACAGCATCTTTAGCTCGTGGATGGTCGAGACTGAAGAAATATGTACTCTGAAGATCAATTAGAGAGAGACTCATTAGCGGGAAGGAAGTTCTGAGCAGATGCAACAGCCCTGACAAAGTGAGCCAGAACACTGATAGAGCTGGGCCTGGTGTGTGGGCTGAATGCGAAGCAGGGCTGCTGGAGGGAGGTTCAGAGTCCTTTCTGACAGCCGGTCCTTCCTACCCATCTTCAGGGAAAGCAGTCTTAACAGCTTCTTGAAATGTTTTGAAAAGGATAAGACAGAAAATGTCCATAAAACCATATTGATGAACACAGACATGAGCACAGTGAGGAGTATGGACAGTCATCTGGTGTCCTTCCAAAGATGCCGAGAAAGAGGGAAAAGTTACTTTTCCTTTTCTAATACTTCTTTTTTTTTTCCCTCTTTTTTTAAACTGAGAAGTCAAGGTTTATTTTTATAACTTTAGTTTTGTGTGGGCTGCTGCTTCAGTTCTTGAGGATCTCCTCTGATTGTTTGCAATACCTTATTGCCTGTCTTACTAATATTTATCTATCTTGACATCAGAGACACTCACAAAAAAAGAAATTGCCTGCCTTTTATTCTTTTCACGAAATCTTCACCAGTGACATCATGATGCTGAGCTCACCTGTCCTTCTTATCTATTGACTTTGAGAGGGGTTTCTGTGGTCATTCCAACAGAGTTGCCACTTTCCAGACTTAAACATGAGATGAAACAGGCGGCATAAAGAAAGAGTATTTATGCCAGCCTTATTTAAGCAAGAGACTTCATTTAAGCAAGCCTATTTATGTGGCAAGGTTATTTATACTACATTTGGCTGTGAATGGGCGTGTGTGGGCACGCTTCTGTTGTGCATGCGACACGTGTTTGGGGTATGTATATTTGGCTGCACATTTCCATGTACATGGATTGAAAAAGTGGCTGTTAGTGCCTTTGAGAAGGGGATGTTGGCAAAGCCCAGCTCAGGGAGACTTTGAAATCCTCAGGAACAGATGCCTGCTGCCAGAGGCTGACACAGAATAGAAGCATCAGTAGCTCATTTTGTGTGCTCCGAATTACCTTACGAGGGTGTGGATGGAGGACATTGCCCTTTCTAGCTGAAGCTAAGTGTTCACTCAGTAAATTGCTCCTATTAGAGCACACTTGTAATAACTCCATGGTAAACCACCCTAACTGTTCATTCAGCTTATGTGAGCATTCATGTGACTTTCATTCCTGCATGATGTGGCAGCAGACAGAACACAATCTTCTTAGGAAAATTTGTTGTGTGCTTGCTGGACCTGGAAACTGGACTCATGTTTCCTGTTCTTCTCATTAACTGTAGTCTTGGCAATCCCTTTCTGCACCACGAGAGCCTTCCGACACTTACCCTTCCCTGCAAGCCTTGGATGCAAAAGCAGTGCTAAGGGGATGTGATAAACATGGATTGGCCCTCATCAACAGCTATTAAAATAATAGTCTAGAGGTCCTTCAGCAGCAGCTGGGAAGGTGAACCAAGGCAAAGATAACTCTGTAACTGACTTGTTTTCAGTATACTCTTTCTAAACATCATCAACTAGCATTGTCAGCCTGGCCTTAAAGGTGCACAATGACAGCAACACAGGGTTCCTTTTAAGGCTGCTGGGTATCTGACTGTTACTCTTAAATAACACACAGCCGAAGCTTCCGAAATTAAAACACACACATAGAAGACTCTCCTCAGTAAAAATCCTTTTTTTTTTTTTTTTCTCCAGAATGCCTAGGCAAGTAAATATTGGGTTTTCAAAAATCCAGAGATGTTTGCTAGCATCATCCATTGTGACAGTCTTAAGGGTCTGTTGGATAAAACCCAAAGCCCCTGCTTCAGGTCTCACACTACTAATCTCTTCTCCATTAGCAAGGGAGAGCATGAGTTTTGTGTGAACAGATTTAATCTTCCTGTGCAGCAGATGTGCTGACACATGGGTTTCTCTAGTCAATGGGGTAAATAATCTTCTGTGTAAGTAGTTCCTAAGTACCTATTTATGTAATTAACATATTAAAAAAAATCATGCATCATTATTTAAACAGTGAACCATGACAGCATCAGACTTAGTTCAGATAACTGAGACAGATTATTTTTTCCTTTATTTTGTCCATCCTATTGTTCTTTGGTTTTGTTAAAATCAGAAAAGCTAAAGAAATCATTCTGTTACCATTTCACATGATCAAGTAGAGATTTAACTACCATCTTGCAGAAGAAGAAAAACGCAGTGCACTAATGAATAAGATGGAGGGGAGCATGCATGCATGAAAGAGAGGCAAGACCAAGCACCTACAGGGCATAATTTGTTTCAACAGTGTTAGTACGATGTACATTCCACAATGCCTGTCCTACAGAAACCCAAGCATTAAATGGAAGTCTTAGACTGTTTGGATTGAAGATAAACCCAGCTTCCATCGCTTGTTTGGCAGCCTGTGCAAAACATGAGCTGGAGAAGTAGCTAAAGATGGAAGGTGAAATACTGCAGCAATGTGAAATTGTTCTGTCCTGGCCATGTGTACTCCAGACAGTGACTGAATGAGAGAAGTGAGATTACAATGATGTGACTGAAAATGCTCTCAGTGTGTTCCAAAGGGTTTTCACACAAAAATATGATAGGCAGTTGAACAGTGTGGGCAAAGGAAGGAGCAGGGAAAATCCTAACCCCATCAGTGGATGAAGAATATGTGATAGATTTGGCAGATAATGCTCGTATGGTCTGAATGTACTGAAAATTTTAAAACTCACAAGGTTTGAGCCTCTTGCAGTTGTGTATTTAAGAGTGCTATATGAGGAATACTGAAGCCAATGATGTGTACTGTGAAACCTTCTGCTGTCTACTGTCTGGATTTATTATAATTGATTTGAAATTCTTCAGTGCCCTCTCATGCTATATGACTGCAATGCATGTTTGAAATGGCAAGACTTAAAGGTTGCAGACAGCTGCAGGGGCTTGTGTATTTTAAGAGCTTTTTTAATATGATAGCTATCCAAAGACAAACTATGATTGTATATGACACTGCCGCCAAACCTAAACATCACTTGAGGTTGTTTGTCTGCTGTACCCAGTGTCAAAATTAGAAATAATTTTCTTTTTTTTTTGGTGCATGTATCAAAATCTGTGTGACTCTAGATTTGTTCTCTGTGACAGAACAGTCTTCCTCTAAGCAACCCAGTTTCTCTTTCTTCCTTTTTCAGACTAGGTTTCTTATGTGCGGTTGTGGTGCCTTTCGTCTTTTTTGTTTAGTTGTTTTGGGGTTGGTTTTTTTTCTAAGATGTGGATATTTTTGTTCTGTCAAAGGCAAGGAGTTTTAGATCTTCTTGTAATTAACATTGGAGGTGGAAATGGAGCCTACAGTCATGGTGTCTACACCAGGAAATCTCCTTTCACTACTCAGACTACGTGTAATCATTTAGCAATAGGAAAACTGAGAACTATTCATGTCAGTTCCTGTAGCCAATTTCAGGATCATTTGTGGGCTGTCTTTGGCTTAGCTGAAGAGCTTCAGTTGTCAGAAACGATGAAGAGGAGTTGCAAATTCAACACCCCTAGACAGTCATCATCCAGACTACTGTTGTGTATGTCCAGGACTGTTGTATGAAATTCTATAAAGCTCTGATTTCATTTGTATAAGACAAGTGGAGACTTTCTTTAATGCACATCTTTGTACCTTGAAGTCTGATAACATATGTATGCATCCCCAGAATGGGGTAATCTCTCCGGTGCTGCAGGAAGAGACTTGAAGGCTCCCTGTGGTCAAAGCACAGGGGAAGGTTGTGAACACTGAACATGCTCACTGGTGCTTGGATGGTGGAAATGCTTTGCAGAATGAAAGGTTCTGTGGTTCTGTAATTCATATAGATCTTCTGGGTGCTATGGTGGCAGATCACCTCTGAAGGTCGTGTCTAATCTGATTTGCAAAGCTGTGTTCCTGACTGTTTTCAGCAGCTTATATATCACTTGTGTGTTCCTAGTCAGATAAGCTTTGTGTTTTGTAGTAAACCTGTCTTAAAGGGCAGAAAGGATAGATGTCTCTTTATGCCCTGACCCAGCATTTTCATTTTAATTGGTGTTTATGTGTTACTATGCAAAAACCTCTTTCTGATGCAGTAGTAGTAGTAGAAAAAAAAGCCCAAAGCCTCAAACCTGTTCATTTGAAATAAAGTGTAGAGGCCTCCTGATAAAAGAGGTATGAAGTTTTCTGGTACTAAGATTAGGGAAAAAACAAACTAAATGTGAAATATGGCTTTGGAAGTCTGAAATACTTGTTTGTATTGCCTACAAACTAGGTCCTAATTGACACTTCAAGAATACAGATGTGAAAGGGAAATGTGTCCGTCTTCCTGGAATAAATCAATAGGACTAGCTGTTCCTGTTACAAATCAGCTGCTTTTACAAATGGACTTCTGAAAAGGCTTGAAAGTTTACTCAGAACTATCAGGTAATTTATGGCACTGCAAGAGGAGTCACTGGGAGCCCACCAGCGAGTCTGTGACTTGGGAACTGTTAGTAGGTTAACCATCTTCCCCTTCAGGTATCTAGGCTAAAAAAAGAAAACCCCACGATCTAGAAGGATGAGTAAGCATTATATCATCACTGATTGTTCCTCAGCTCCCACACACAAACAGGTCTTAGCCCATGACAGCATACTGGCAGGAGCTGCTGTCAGATTGACAAGTAGCAGCTTTGGTGTGAAGCCTTCCTGGAAATCTTTTATCCTTTTGGTTGAACAGCATCATTTTATCCTCCTATCTTAGAAGATTTTTTCACAAATCTTATTTATTGTGCTGCTTTGAAATGCCTGGATTTTTCTAGCCTTGAATTTTTGATCTCCCTTAAAAGCTTTCATAGGTATCTGCGTCCTGTTCTGCTTTAGAGTGCAGTGAAATTCTTAGTGTGTTTATTCTCACAACACAACCTTCTGAGGAAAAGAAATGCCATTTGCAGGGGAGATTACTAAGAAAAGAGACAAAGGTGAGATTTCATAACCTTAAATCTAGTGGCTTGCTGCCATCAGAAGCAGAGATCTCTGTCACTTCTGCTCCTTTCCTATGAAAGAAAAGACCTTAAAAATGGGTCTTCTGAGTTCTTGACTGGTTGCCCTAATCTGGGACACAGTCATCTCCCTGTCAGCATGTGAAATGCAGATGGGAGTTTTGGAAACTGGGCCAAGGGGATGTTTCTCCAGATACATCAAAGTTGCACTGCTAATCATTATTTTTGATTGCAGTGGGGTTTAGTTTAACAAAGCACAGCCTCCTGAAGAGTTTTAAACACTGTATCACATAACAGAAAGGAACAATGTATTTCATAAGGAACATCTTCAATTTAATATTGGTTTTAAAAAAATTAATTGTAGAGACCTCCTAGGGATGTGCCATTTGGTTTTCGTTGTACAGTAGCATTTAAACATTTATTGTTGGTTTGCATGATTATTTTAAGCTCTACATATTGACGTTGCTTCCAGTCCATGACATGACAATAACAGCTAGCAAAAATAACCTTGGAACTGCTGAAGTGTTTCACCATTCACAGACAAATGGCAGAGCATGCTCCACGCTCTCAGACCACCCTCTCCTCTGTGTGATTTAGGTGGGAGAGGGATGGAACTGGACAGATTGCTTTTTCCCACAGCAAGTTCTGTCAGCGAATCTAGGCTTTTTAATTACCCCTCATTCCCTTTAAATGCACACTGCATATCTTTCCACAGTTTAATATTTCAAAACTGAAAGAATGACTGCAAAAGCTGGCAAGCTCAGGGTAATCCCTATAGTGATGGTGCTGCTCCAAAGGCAAATGGAAAGCCGGAATTACAGCCTGGCCAGAAGTGAACCCTTAGGGTATCCTCAGCCATTACAAATGCAGTTCTCTCAGAAGCTCACTTCTATGTCAAGAATTACAGTTGAGTCACAGATGGCCTGAAAAGCCAAATCTCTGGTGTAGCTCTCTGTTACAGCCTTGCTCTTGAGCACTAGACCAAGAGGCTTGGAAGACCTTCCTGGACTCTGGATTAGACACATGTAGAAGACATTTAACAAGGAATAGCCTTTATTGTACAAGGAGATGAATCTACCTGCAAGGCTCTGTCATGGTGCATTTTAAAATATTTACCATGGCAAACGGAGTGGATTTCTGTTATTTGTGCAATATAGAGAAGTTGAGGTTTTTTTAAGAAGAGCTTTCATTTTTTTATTCTTCTACTTTTAGTTAAATAAATGCAAGTAAGGATTCCTGGAAAAGGAATGTATCCTCATTTTTTTCCATCTGAAATTCTTTCTTAACACCATAATAATAGTATGTCAGTGTCTCATGGTCTGTCTGAGGTTATCTTTTTAACATGAATGCATGAACTTGACTTTCTCCTCATCTTGCAATTTCAGTAACAGAAACATGGAAAGAATGAAAGATTTCTTTCAGTTGTCCCAGAAAAATTCTGAGGAGCAGCCAGAAAATATCCCCAACTGCCAAACTGTTCTTTTGCTATCTGCATTGTTGGCTTGGGGATCTTGTCTCTCCAGTGTTGTTTCCTTTCTTCTGATCATCTCTCCTTCCTTATACTGTCAGAAGTCAGGACGGAGTTTTTGTCAATGACTAGCAACCCTTTTGTGCATGAAGATTTCCTAGTGATGTGTTTCATCTGGCCCTAACAGGACAGGAAATACCCAGTGTAGAATTAGTTGCTTGAAGATTCAGGCCACTGTCTGTGGGTGCCAGATGCAATTTTGGGGGTTTCCTAATAGCTGTCTCAGATTTTCACCCTGTTTTGGAGGGATACAATATATGGAACTGGAAAACAAAATACAGTATTTTAACAGTAGTCTTGTCTTCTGGTGGTCAATTAATTATAATTAAAATGTGCATAAGGCATATTATTTGTTAGAGCAAGTCCAAAGCGGGGCCCAGAGGGCTGGAGCACCTCTCCTATGAAAACATGCTTGACGAAGTTGTAGTTGTTCAGCCTGGAGAAGGGAAGGCTCCAGGGGACATTAAAGCACATTCCTTAGCTGGAGAGGGACTTTTTGCAAGGGCATGGAGTGACAAGACAAGGGGGAATGGCCTTAAAGGGAAAGAGGGTTGATTTAGATTCGATATTAGGAAGAAATTCTTTACTATGAGGGTAATGAGGCGCTGGGACAGATTGCCAGAGAAGCTGCAGATGTCCCATCTCTGGCAGTGTTCAAGGCCAGGTTGGATGGGACTTAAAGCAGCCAGGACTCATAAAAGATGTCCCTGCCCATGGCAGGGGGGTTGGATCTAGATGATCTTTAACTGTTCTGTGATTCTGTGATGTGGGTACACAGAGAGTGTACCTCCTTAGTGTATGCACACATGCATACAAGTGAATATGGGTATGTGCACACATACGTGTGTGTCGTGGTGTGTTTGCACAGGGAGAAAGTCAACACGTACACAGCTCTGTCTGCGTGTACTTTTCCAGCATGTATGAAAAGAGAGAGCAAACTCACAATCAAATAAGCAGCGAGAGCAGAGGGAAAATAGATGAGATTGCAGTTGATTATGAGCCTGGCAGCAGATGTGCTACACAAATCCAGCCCGCTGCATCCCGGCTGTTTCCATGGCGATGGAGCGAGTAATTGTGGAGCTCCGGCGCGCTCCCCCGCGGCCCCCGCCAAGGTGGACGCGGGTGCCGGGTCCCCCATCAGCGCTGCCTCCGGGTGAGCGCCGGGCTCTGGGACAGAACGAGCGGGCGGGGAGGGAGGGAGGGAGGGAGGGGGAGCCCCAGAGACGGGGACTCTCTGCTCTATTCATCCCCGCCGCGCCATGGCGGGATGCGAGGGAAGCGGCGCTCTTCCTCGGAAATACGGTCTCCCGAGATGCTAAATAAGCGGGCAGGAGTTTCCCTGCCGCGGGAGTGGGCTGCCATTGGCTGCCGCCGCCCGCCCGTGCCAATGGGAGCCCGCCGGGCGCCCGGCACATAAGCGGGGCTGGTTGCGGGCAGCGGAGCGCGGCCGGGGGCTGTGCCTCTCCGCCGGGAGCGAGCCGCGCAGCCCCTGCCGCTGCCCCACCGCACCGCGCTGCACGCCGTCATCCGCTCCCTGCCGCGTGGGAGGTGTATTCGTCCTCGGGAACGATGGAGCTACGAGATCTCTGTAAGTATCATCCGCGCACTTGATCCCTGCCGTTTCAGCCCGGGCGCGGAGCGATTGATGGTGTCGAGGAATGGCAAAAGCGAGTTAGTAGCTACTGTAAATCGTGTGAAGGATGGCTCGGTTTTGTTTCGCGGGTGGCGAGATGTGTTCTTCCAAACGGTTTCAGGCGTCGGACAAACTAGTTATCTGTTTACATTGCCTTGGGCGTTTTCTTAGCCTAATTAAGGTTAGTCTGTGGAAGGATGCTGTGTTTTTCGGGGTGTTTTGGGTCACCCCTGTGCTTGAAATGGAAAGCAAACCACATGGAGCAGAATATTGCAGGCACGAAAGTCTGAGGTGCCCACATGTAGTCACCAGCGTTTGTGGAGTTGGTATAATAATAACAGGTATGTTATTACAGTGGTTTGTCAAACGCCACTTCAGACCCTGAGCCAAGAAAACACGAGTTGCTCATCATTCATCACTGTGCTCAGCACAAAAAAGTCATTGCTTTTCCTACCCTTCATGTTCCTTTTCTTTTTTTTTCAATTTGGTTTCTTCATGGAAGGCTTTTTAAAATGCATTTAATTCAAAAGCTTTCCTATTTGTTTATGAAACCTGTGGGTACATGAAAAGTGTGGAGAGTTTCCTTTATATTCGTTGTGGGGCATGTGTTAGAAGTTGATTCCTTTGCCTGTTGGGACTCCGCTTTTGATTCTATAAAGCAGAAACAGTATATTTAGAAAGGGGAGGGAAGTGTGTGTGCAAATCTGTCCCTCTGTAACCCTCTGGGGTTACTTCAGTTACACCAGCCGTGAATTTGGCTCAGCATCGTTCGTGTTTTATCATGACAGGGAGCTTTGCTGCATGGAGCTCACAGTTGTCTCTGCCTAACCCTCTGAGTCTGTAGTCATCTTATCTGGTTTGAGAAAATACATCGGAGAAACAACAGAAATAGGAAGGAAAATATTTAGAAACAACTTTTTTGTATTTTCACCCTATGCCTGAGCTAGTCAAGTGTATCAGGAATTTTATAGTAACCAAACTAGGTGCAAACATCATATGAACCTGGCTGCGTTTTAGGGATCCATTTTTGGTGTCTTGTGTTCTTGTTAGAACTTAACACACAGCATCATTTCCTAGCGTTAGGAACTGCTGAGAAGTCCCATTGCTGCCTGTGAATCTCAGGCTGAGGGTGTGAATTCTTTTGGGTATGGTTTAAAAGCTGGTCAGCTTTGCTTTTGCCTTGCAAGTTGTGGCAGGAAGGTGTGTACGTGGAGCTTATCCCTCCAGCTAAAGGAATCAGCCTTGCCTCAGAGCTGATGCCAAAAAAAGAATTGTCAGTGTTTTCAAGAACTGCTGGATCAATATAAATTTTAAAAAATACAGAACATAGAATTCCGTGCATGGATGCAGGAATAGTGTCTGTTGGTGAAAGCTATGCAAAGCTCCTCTCTGTAGTTTTGAGTGTTTAACCCGATGTATCACAAAGGCAGGGGGGACCCCTTATTAAGCTTGAGTTATTGCTTTTTCCGAAGACACAGATATAAGTCACTCTTCCCTGTATTTCCCAGGGGTGTTTGGGTCGCCTTTTATTGAAATGATGGCCTCAGGCATCCTATGGCACTGGGCTTAGAAAAAAATGCATTTTCTAAGATATGCAAAAAAGAGATAACTGTTACCTCTTACTGCAATACTTATTTTTGTTCAGCAGTGATGAAAGTTCCAAGAATGATTTTTTTTTTTTTTTAATGAAGAAGATATTTTGCTACTATGTCACCTTCCCGAGGGTCTTGTGTCATTCATTTGTATTTACTTAGCACTGGTGTAGCTGAAAATCCCATTGCATAGCATAGGGCAGCCTAGGCAAAGAGGTGTGCCCACTCCCCATCTTGAAGGTGGATGCTTTGATCTAGGATGAGATATTCCGTAAAAATCTGTGAAAAAGCTTGGACCCTTGCACACCTGGGGATGGGTTGTTCCTGGCTCCAGGCTGGTCATTTTGAACACCTTTGGGATGCATCAAAATGAAGCTTAATTGCACCTTTGAGGGTTCTTAATTCCATACCTACTGCCTTCTGCTTTATTATCTGATTGCTGATGTGAAAGCCTAGGAGAACATTGTCTTTTAAAGTCACTGCAACTCTTAGGCTGATATTTTAATTCTTGTTAGCACTCCAGGGATATAGTTCTAACAACATAAACCTCTCAAGTTTAGTCACCAGTGTTAGGCAAATACTTTATGTGATAGAGTTCCTCTCTCTCCCATAACCTTGTTTCAAGGGATTTTTTTGCTTGTCTGTCCCTGTGTATTAGCAGATAAAAGGAGGGAACCGGGGAGGGAGGGGAGGGAGGGAGGGAGGGAAGGAAGGAAGGAGGGAGGGAAGGAGACAGTGTATAACTGCTAAGCACTGGATCAGTCTGTCTGAGGGCTTTAAACCATGGTGGTGCCTGAGGTGGAAAAACTTGTGTTGCAGTCAAAGCCGTGCTTGCATTAGATTTTTGACCTGATGGCGCAGAGAACAGTTGCTCGTCGTTAGTGCTTGGGGATGATCTATGTGGGAGAGGCATTTCAGATTCCCAGGCTATAAGAGTTCCAGCAACAGAGGAGTGAGTAGGCTTCAGTGAGAGCTGTGGCATGCTGGCAGCAGTTGGGAGGATGCAGAAGCTGAAAAAAATGCTATCTTGGGGTAGCTTTAATTGGTTGCATTGGAAAACACTTGGTTTGATGGGCTCATATGTCTTCTAAAATGCTTGGTGCCAGACCAAATTGGCATAGCTCCATTGACTTACACGAGATGCCACCAGGCATTGATCTGATCTTAAGTCTTATGCTTATATTTTTCTTGGAAGAGAGAGATTTTCACAAAGGCAGCAGGTTATTTTTTTTCTTTCTATTAACCTCTATGACAAATACTGAATACCTAAGTGGAATAGGCATTCCACAAGTTTTGGTTTGTTTCTATGGGCCTTAAGCCTAATGGGTTATCCTTCAGCTGCTTGTAGAG
The DNA here is from genome assembly GCA_013396875.1 of Vireo altiloquus. NCBI lineage: Eukaryota > Metazoa > Chordata > Aves > Passeriformes > Vireonidae > Vireo > Vireo altiloquus. The sequence continues at coordinate 334,847 of VZRF01009671.1, forward strand.
CCTCATACCCATATGTTAGTCTATACTGGAAGCATAGAGCAGAAATTCTGATGTGAGTTTTAAAGGTGTCCTGAGATATCAAATTTGAGTATTTCATTATTTCCCTGGATTTTAACTCTCCTTCAGTTACAGAAACCCTGGTGGTCATTCATGTTCTAGATAAACAGATGCTAGAGCCACCAGTCTTCAGTTTTGCCTCAGTTGTATTTGGTCTTCACCCCATTATTCAAGTGAGTAGGTACAAATTTTTACACACAGGTGTAAAAAGGTGGCTCAATATGTTCACCTCCAAATGAATTGAAGACAGTTGTAGCTCCAAATGAGACTAACCACACAAATATAAACAGTTCCTTATTTTTAGATCTGGGAAAAAAAAAAAAAAAAAAAAAGCAAAAAAACCAAACAACTTTTTTAGGAAAAGTTTCTCCATGATAAGACTTGGCTTACATGGAACATCATGGCATGGAAAGCTCTTGCTGTCTGTTCAGTGCATGCACACTCACGTCTCAAATGGCACACACACACAACAAAGCAACACCAAGCACAGAATAAAAATGGAACAGCAGTAAAACAAAGACTTGTGACTTGTGAAAAGCCCATTGATTTGCTTGACACCCATTTTGTTCAACATTGTGCAGTGCTAATCTGAAAATTCCTGTGCGTCACGAAAACTTTTCAGAACAATAAGAACTGTCAGTTCCAGCAGATTTTACAGACCTGTCATTATTTTTCTTGTCTTGAAGCACTAAGTGGCATATAGAGAGATTTTTGGCAGGAGTTCAGGACTACTCTCATAAAGAGGCATCGTGTGCCACTACCTTATCTGAAGCTAGAGTTCAGCCCAGCACAGGCTCCTAGAAGCATGTCTTTCCCCATCCAAGTGTTCTGCTTTTATGGGTCTCACTTATTTTGTCTCTTCAAAAACCCACAACTAAAAACCACTGCTTTTTACTCTTCTCGGATGCAAAAATGTAAAATAAAAAAAATTGTACATTCTTTCTACATTTTGACTAAATTCAGTAAAGTAGAATACTTTAATGAAATCCCATCTCCCCCCTCCACCTGCGCTTCCTTCAGAAAGGAAAAGTGAGGATAGCAGTACTGATGGCCGCAAGCAGAAGTTTTTATTAACTCCCTTTCTCGTGAGATTGTATTGCTGGTACTTCCTTCTCTTGGAGCATCTGTTAAGAGAGAGCTCACACACCCGACATTTGCCATCATCAGGAACTACAGCCCCCCTTAGAAACATGCCTCTGTAGGAAAAGCATAATGAGGGGAAGGAACATTGACTTTGTGTCAGAAAGATTCAATTTTAAGTTCTTTATCAGAAGCCATGTAACTTTACAGTGTTTTGTCTTCCATACTGACACTTCCCAGTGTAGCATCATCTGCATACATACTTCACCCAAATTACATAAAGTTCCAGTACAGTAAGGGTCATGACATTCACCGTGAATATGAAAATATTCATTCAGTTATGCATCCTTCATTTTGGTAACTTGCAGAATCCATACATTTTGCAATAAACCTTCAGCATTCTCATCTGCAGAGCACAGATCCATTTTTTGTGGACTTCACAAAATTCTAGCAGCTTTTGTTACATAGGAATTCAGTGGTTTCAAAAAAGCATGTGAAAATCAGACCTCAGAGGACACGCATGACCTTCATCTAAACTAGAACTTTGATTAGCTCTATCTTGGGCATTTTAAACTTCTCTGTAATGCACAAAAGCAATCTTGTAATGGGGTGAAAAAGGAGATCTTACTAATGCTAGCCCACTGTCAAATTAATACATCAAATAATATGCTCTTATCCTGAATCACTGAACTGCTTTTATCAGAGCTTTTTGATGTGGCAAAAAAAGTACTTGTTCCATAGCTACAAACCCAACTCTCTTAGTCTTCCCTTCTCTTTGAACTTCAATTTTCTTAAGACTTGGAACATCATGATACAGAGAACAGCATTCACAGCTAGGTGTTTCAAGACTCACATCCAGAGGCATATTAGAAGCCACTCAAAGGGATTTTCTTTAAGTGAGGTTTTCAAATATATGTAACCTTCTTGACCTCTGGATCCACTCCCAGTCTGCATTTCAAGAAAAAGAATCTACCCACATACAGTTATCTCCAGTAAAATCAAAGCTGTCATTGTATTCTGACACCTATGAGAAAGAAATGGATATATAAAAAAAAGTGGGGGAAATTGTGAAAAGATTTGAATGAGTTCACTTTTATGAAAGACGTGAACCCACAGATCTTGGAACCGAAGAGAAGACTTTCAGGATAGCTGCAGAATGTTACTTTATTTGTTAGCTTCACCAAGTTAATTAAACAGACTTGAAAACATAAACAAAAATAGATTTTCTGGATCCCTACAAATTTAGCTCTGCAAGTGCTTTGCCATGGAAGTTAATGAAGTTCTAACTTTAGACTGGGGTTTCTGCCTGGTGCCTAACAGAAACCACTGCAAAGGATGGTCTATTTCATTCTACCTTTCTGGCCCCTCATCAAGGTGTGGTGTCTTTCCTAGTTTCCACCATTTTTTTGGCAAAGGTATAAGTTGTCATAGATTTAGCCCAGCTCCGGTAGATACGTCCTGAAGGGCTGGAGAGTTAGTGTCTGCAGATTGAGAAATGCAGCTCTGTTTGTGTGCTGGTATCTCTTGTCATCCTGTGTGAAAGCATGAGGAGGGCTTTGCAGAGCTTGTCCTTCTTCCATGTGGATGGATCATCAGCGAAAGGCGCAGCAGAGTCAAGGTGTGCGTTTTGCTGCGTTGCTCCCTTGCCTCAGCACAACCAGCCATAGCAGAGCCCCTGGCTCTCAGCCAGCTGGGATGTGCCAGAACGTGCTGGAGCTAAAGCTTTGAATGCCCTACAAGGGAAGCGTGTCCCAGTTTTTGGCAGCACCACAAGGTTATCACCTCTGCATCAGATAATACGGCATGGTGCTGAGGAGCGATCCGTGTGGAAGATCCTTGTCCTGCAAGAAAACTACTTCACAGTTCCTGTATTCAGCACTAGGAGTTCAAATGTATCTGTGGCACTAGCCACAGAGAAAGGACTGTAGATCAACCAGGTTTCCCTCCTGATGTTCGTTGTGCCCTCACAAGGGACCTTCTCCTCTCCCCCTCCCCATACTCACCTTTTATTAAGCCACTGGCCAACAGAAGCTCCTCTCAGCTCTCAGAAAGGGGAGCCTCCCTGATGTGAGACTCTTTGTTGTCTGTTTATGCTCTCAGGGTCATGCTTAGGAATAGCTACAGCAGCAAAGAGATAGAGAATGTCCATGAAACCTCTCACTCCTACACCACCAGTTGCTTTGGTGCATAGGGTAAATAAGAAAAAGCTTGAGTTAGGAACACCTCCGATGCTTTGTAACTGCAGTGAGGAGCTGGGTTATATTTATATGTTAATAGTTGGTCTTGAATTTTTCTTCCTTTAAAGGCTGCTATAACCCAGTTAAATATTTAATAGAAGAGTGGAAAGTCTATTCACAGCAGTTTCACAAGTAAATTCCTTTGTTCTCACTTCCCAACTTACCTTTTAAAATCCCCTATTCAAATTATCACCCTATCTCAAACAGCAATACAATGTTTTGCCATTATGCTTAGAATGTCATAAGTTCCACTTTCAATAGCAAGTGGAATTATGCTTATTTCTAATGGTACTGAAAAGGTACAAGTGAGTCTTAAAATAAGTTCTGCTTTTTCATGCATGAAATTATGTATCAGTTCACCTCTGCATGCAGGATTTCCATCATTCAAAAGTCATGGGCATCTACTCCAGAATGAACTTTGCACCAATTGCAATAACAGTTTTCATTGCTAAAGGTTCTAGCCCAGTGAATTTCAAGGCTTTGAATTTGTATTACATATTTCAGGTATAAGCAAGAAACTTCTGACTAAGAATGTCTTTGGTGGAGTAAATATCAAGTTTTTCAGGCATACAGGTCTGACTATTGTCATTTATCAATGACCTGGTGAGATAAACAATTTCTGGATTGTGTCAGATTTTTTGGTTTATAAAGGACTTTTTGTCAGGTTTCAACAAAAAATAAAAGAGACACCTTTCTGATTTTGTTAACCGTTACTGGGTTTTGCAATGTGATTTGTAATGTGAAAAGTATAGGAAAGCCCCACAGCTAATTATATGATTTTAAACTTAAACACCAGAGCTCAGTTGCTGATTGTTCCAGAAGTTTGCCTGAACTATGATTTAAAGGCTTTATTTCACCAAAATTCCAGGGGTTATTGCAGTTTGCAGCAGATAATCATGCTCTGTGGTTCTTGGGATTGTGAAGAAATGTGCATATTTCATCATGATCTCCTGCACAGGCAGACACCTGGGCCTGAATCCAGATCCTTTCAGATCATGCCCTTGATCCAGTGTTCTCATCATTACTGCTGACAAACCATTTAACCTAGCAAGGGTATTGTGCCTCTCTGATGCTGCAGCCCGTTTGGAGCACCTACGTGTTACCAGCGCCACAGAGCACCTGTGAAAGGTGAACCCGACAGGTTGTGGAGCACTTTTGGGGCAAAGTACAGCTGTCCTGCTTCATGATTCTGGTCACCTCAGCATTATTCATTGCTTATATGAACATCGTGGTCAGGGTGCAAACTCCAGGAGCTGCTAAAAGGAACACCAGAAAGCAAAACCTTGGTCGTGTTGAAACTAGTGCTGGAACTCCCATCAGTTTTAGGCTGGCCCCCAGAATTCAGAGGTTGAATTCCTCCTGGACTGAAGTGGTCAAATTGTACCACAAAGTCAGTCAAAAGGCATCTTCTCGTAAAGAAAATAAGAGATGTCAGAGAGCTCTGTGCGAGATGGTTGCAAAACAAGTAACAATTTTGATTACTGATATACAAAAAAGAATGTTCCACCAGGGATAACAGCTTGTTACTTGCTTTGCTCTCAGGATGCAGGGAGAAAGGAAGAGAAAGTGTGTGCTTGTAGCCAAGTTGGTTGCTACAGTCCAGCAGCACAGTCAATCAAATTGTTTCATCCTTCCAAGTCATTCTGTAATACCACTGATTTATCTTGCTGCCATGCAATTGTCCCCTGTTGATAATTCCAGTTTTGTCAAGAGATGACAGAGAAATTGCAGAAAACCTGCAAGCTACTCTTACCAGAGGCAAACAGTAGGAGAGCAAAGTAAGATTTCCTCCTTTTCATTGATGCCTATAAATAGTCCTTGCTAACCTTAACAGCCCTGAAGACACAGGGAACCTTTTGTTCAGAAAAAATAATCCATTATTTTTAAAATTACACTGACTCAGCAGAAGTGGACCTGTGTTCTAGATCGTGATAGGGTGACAATCAAGCCCCGCTGTGAATGCTTAGCTCTTCAATTCTGGCTGTAATGTTTTACATTTATTTTAACTCTGCAGTTGTACTGGCACAAGTCTTGATGTAATGTCCAGAAAGAATACTGCTTAGTTACTGTGTATATTTTAAAAAAAGGTCTTACTTACAGCTTTTACAATTTAGGTCTCTGTTTCTTTGATTTTTTTTTCCCCATGTACATGAAAAAGAGTGGAGATAATTAACGAAAGCACATTTAATTTATGTCTAAGAATGGCTTGCTTAATAACAAATTTTGTAGTTCTCTGTTGTGCTAAGCAGAATTAGTCACAGGAGCCATTATATGGACTTGAGTGGTATTACTCCAGTATGCAAGTGCTATCCAATCATGATTTGAGCTCCTCTGAAAAGTGTAAGAGGTTTCTTAGGAAAGCTGAGTCCCTTGGTCTTGCAGACAGGAGGATTTTTTCAGTATGACATTAGAATGCATGTGTCCAATTAGAAATTAACAGGAAATTCAGATTTATGTGGTAGGAGGAGATAACTAGGATGATTGCCATTACTGATGAAAGAAGAAAAATGGTTGTCTCTGTGTGTATAGATGCTATAAATAATCTGGGCATACATCACCTTTTAGTTTGCTCTGTACTTTTTACCAATTCAATGCACAGCATCTTCACTGGAAATGTAAATTTTTGCAGAAGATGCAGATCTGTGTATTTCCAGCTAATTTTAATTTTTCATGATATTCTAGGCAGATTTTAAGGGTATCTCCAAAAGAAGTGGTTTAATACATATGCCATAGTGACAAATGTTTAAGCGAAACAAGGCTGTAAAACAGCATAAAGATACTACCTACTAATCAAGTTATTTTCCTGCTGTTATCAGTCTTGAGGAGGAGTTCTGAAAAAACCATAAAGAAATATGAGTTTGAAAAGAAAGAAAAAGAGCAGATTTCCACTATTTTATGGATATTTTTGGGTTTGATATAAAGGAAGATTAAACTATGTGTGTTTGGCCGCAGCATTTGATCACCTGAGATTCTGTCTGCTCTGCTCTTAATATTGTGGTATTTCAGGATCCTTAACCACCAGTTTCTAAAGATGATAATCCAACCCCCTGCAGTCAGTTGTGTTCCTCTCATCAGGAGCCACACTGGAGTTACTGGTCTTTCAATGGAAACTGGCTTAACCTAGCAGGTGGTTAGATTTTGTTGAATTTTCTTCTGAAAGAGTTAGGCTGGTCTATTAGTTGGTTTCAGTGTAATGCTTAGATGTCATTCTTTCATTTGGGTCTTTTGAGGGTGGCCTTACTTCAGTGATGATGAAAATCACCCCTGCTTAGAGATCTCACCTCTGGCAAAACTTCAGTTAGCATCATAAAAAAGAGCTTTCCTGTACAGGCTGTTCACTTTTGCTCAGTGATCTGGCAGTGCACTGTCTCCCCCAGTGCTTTGCTTTAATATGTCTTGCCACAGGGTAAATAGGAGAGAACACCTCATGGTAACCACCAAAAATTTCATACAAATATCAGCATGATCTGACTAGGACACCTCCAGTGCAGATATCCTACCCTAAATGTTCTAGATTGCTATTAGGGAGAACAAGAATGGGAGCCAAATCTCAGGCATATTGCTCTGCAACCCCTTCCTCATCCAGAAGCTGCTAATGAGCCTTCAGACTTAGGTGGATCTCTTTTAAAAGGCTAAATCATAGCACTTTACATTCCTTTCTAGTTTATTTTAGAAAATCAGTCCTAAGATAAAGGACTTCAGAAGCAAAAGTAACAGGATGATGCTATAAAGCCAGTGGTCCTGTTTGCAGCTGAGCAAGTATCAGGGGTCAGGCTGAAGACTTTTATAGGTGCTGTCTAGTAGCTTTCCATTGACATCAGGGGGCACTCAGATTTGCTTCAATTTATAACTGGAGAGGCATAATAAATTCTCTGTTGGCCAAATTGATCACTTAAAAGCTACATTTCAAGCATATCACGGGAACAAGCTGCAGACAGCCATGACACTAGCTTGCAAGTTTCCTATTACATACAGGCCAATTTGATACATCTCTTCTCGAAAACTTTAGTGTACTTATTTAAAACCAGGAAAGCTAGTAAAGGAATGTGTTTCTAAAGCTCTGGAAAAATTAATTAAAGTTGCTCTGAGTTTTACCAGAGCAGAATAATAGCCAGAAAGTACTCAGCAAAACCCAAGGGAGGAAAGCAGGATGCAGGTCCTTGCAGCCTCCGAGAGGAAAGAAGAGTAAACAGTGGGGAAAGGGACAACAGTAAGTCAAGGTTTGTTCAAGCTGGCAGTGTGTGTTGTGAAGGGAGGAGAGAACATTTATGCCATATCAGAGTGGAAACACTAAGACCAGCCTTGAGCAAGAAAATATTACTTGTATTTGGCAGGCATCCTGTCTCTGAGAAGTGGGAAAGGAGAAAGTCGTGTCTCATGGCATGGTTGAAGACTACATCAAACTGATACAATCTGTTTCAGTCCTCCACCCACCACAGATTAGTTGTATCACCTTGAACCAAGCAAGGGAACTTCCCTCTTGGTCCCTGGCTTTCTGCCTCTGTCACCTGTGAGTAGTAGCACTGTCCTGACTTAACAGGATATTGCAGGTATAAAGGGTACTGAAGATTTAATACTGTGGTTCAGAGCAAGCAAAAATAAGCATGAGCCCTTAGGGTTAAGATTTCCCTGCAAACGAGCTGCAATAAAGTTTACAGATGTAAACCCATTTTATTAGCCAAGGACACTTTTGTGGTTAAAATACCACAATTCTAATTTCTTAAAGGAGATGTGAAATTTGCTCTAACACAAGTGCTTTTGTAGAGAAGCAGGAATAACCAGTGCTATGTGCAAACCCTGAAATTGTGTCTTGTGTTCTGTCAACTTATTTCTGGCTCACTACATCCAAATGAGGGCCATTGTTCTTCAGAACTCATTTTTACCACTGTTTGAACCAAATTTGGGTCTGAAAGAGCTAAAATTTGGGTGAGCACACCATATAAAGTGAAAATAAATCACAGTCCGTAGCTGGTCACTGTCAAGGTTTAACTAGACCAGTGCTGCCAGTTGTTTGTTGAGCAATGTTGGGTCAAATAAAAGTTCCAGGCCATGGGCTGCTTCGCTGATACATGGTTGGGATGTTCACCACTATGACCAGGGCCAGTGTCTCCTCCTTCTGTGCATATCTCCTTTCTCAGAGCAAGATGCTGTGTGATGGGAAGATGTGCAAGTTGGCTCACTGGGGAGGAAGGAATGAGGGAGCCCTCAAGAAAAGGAGGGGGGGGGGACAAAGAGAGAATAGGCCATATTGTTTTGGAGACCATAGGTAGGTCACCTTCAATTAGGTATCAATTACAGAGGTATGTTCCACCTTGTTTCTACAAATGCTGGGGTTGGAAAAAGTATTTGCATAACTTCTGTATTATTTGCATTTTCCTGTGCTTCCATTTACATTGGGCTGCTTTAGTTCATCAAAACAAATAAAAGACAATGTGGCATCTTCATCATGCTGACCAAAAACCAATCACCCTAAAGGAAGAAAAGGTTGGAATATAAATAGCTACCAAAAATATATCCCTGATTTTAAAAAATGCTGAGTCCTGGGATGTTTCTGCTGTTAATGCTTTGTTTCTCCCCCCCTTTTTTTCTTTTTCAAGCTTGGTAGTGGCAGCCCATACAATTATGAGCTACTGCACGGTTTTACACCTAAGGCACACAGTCACATTTAGAATCTGACAGTGTTCTCCTTCTGGAATAGGAACACTGCTTGCAGCCCACAACTGAAACAATTAGCTTCATTAAAAAGAAAATTGTTCTCTGGCTTATAGATACATTTTAAGTATTAGTTAAAAGGAAGCAAAAGAAAAAATTTCAAGTAGACAGGTGAACAAGCCTCAATACTTCACCAGGAGATTTTAAGAATATAAATGATTTAAATTAAATGCCATTTGAGAATATATAATAGAAGAGCTCTGACAACAGCAGATGGAGCAGACTAGAAATGTTGATGTTACTCTATATACCTGCTTGCGCTAAAACCAGCAGCTATAAGGAGGAATTTGAACTAAACTCCATCAACATGTATTCTTATAGCTCTTTTTAATGGGTTATTCTGTTCCTCTCCCAGTTTTTCTTGACCCTTTTCTAAGGGTTAAATTAATCCCTTGTGCAGCTCAGCTGAGGATAATGAAGTTGTCCCAGGGTACAAATGTAGCCTTTAGGTTTGACCTACAGAAGGCTGAGCCTCTATTCCTCACTATCTTTTCAGGCAGTTTTATTTATGTTGGATTAATTAAAAACACCTTCTCCATTCCCCAGGCTTGTGTGCTCTCCTGTGCAGAATAAAGGAGATTCCAGCATCTGCCCTCTCTCAGCACATCCATGCCGATGCAGAGACAGTAGAAAACTCTGCTAATGAGGGGATCTTAATGACCCTTTGCTCATGTTTGTGAGCAAAAAGGCTCATGTTCTAATAGAACTGGCGTGGGCATGGTTTATGATGTGAGGAACAGTTTGGATTCCTTTTTGGAGCCATAGGCACGGCTTCCATTTGGCCAGTAAAGCAGAGCCTTTTTTGCTGTAGTTGAATGCATGGCATTAAACCATGTGGTCATTTGGAATTTGGTACAGGGTAGACAGACTGAAATGCCTCTTCTAGTTTCTCCATGTTATGTTTTTAAAAGGTCTCAAAACAGATGCTTTTATCTTTAACATTTTAAATACATCCGGGTCCATGAATAGCACCAGTTTGGGCTCCAAAACCTGGCTTGTGAGAGACGAACTGAAATCTGGTCCAAAGTCATCCCATTATTCTGAGAATTTTGACTGCAGTAAATTTCGTTTCTCTCTCTCTTTTTCTCTCTCTCTCTCTTTTTCTCTCTCTCTCTCTTTTTCTCTCTCTCTCTCTTTTTCTCTCTCTCT